>JAQBSW010002524.1:0-101621 GCA_029291075.1 Eudiplozoon nipponicum | reverse complement strand
CTAATAAGATAGAAGCTGTACAAAGAAAAGTTGTGAAACAAATTAGTCCTATCTCCTGCACTATATACGCCTCTAGATTACAGTTTGTATCACTGCATCCTTTATGGTTTCGGAGGATGTGCTATTGCATAAAAGTTTTCCATTTGAACCCGTGGACTGGTGCCTATATGACTACGATAAGAAAGAGTCATGAAGTTACGAACTAGAAAAAGTGTTCAATCCTGCTGATATTTTTAATTTTGATTATGATAATACTTTATCGTAGTTAAATAAAAGACAGAATTAATTGTTTTTCAGCAGCATAACTTCTCGAGATTCTATCTTCAAGTTTTGTACTATTAAAACTGAAACGTTATGCATTACATATCATGTTAATCAACAATACATACAATCAATTATTAGTCATGGTTCCCTTTTTTGCATAATGTTACACTCGAATAATACATTAAATTTTACTATTTTTGATGAAGAATCTATCACTCTTTATAACTGAACTTTCTGATGCTGATAAATTGTACAGTACAACTAGTTGCACATATTTATGTGATGTGATATGTTTTTATATTGTACATTTTATATTTTTATTATTTGATGGAACATGTAAGGTTTGAATCCAAATAAAGATTTTCTATTCTATTCTATTCAAGTCAACCCACCATTGATGGGAATGTTGCGAGCAAGCTACTCTCTTTTTCAAAAATTTACAAAATTTACAATCAATTGCCAAAGGGGCTTGGATAAACGCCTCCAACTAAAATGTCTTTTAAATTTTTATCTACCGAACTAGAAAAAGTGTTCAATCCTGCTGATATTTGTAATTTTGATTATGATTATACTTTCTCATGGTTAAATAAAAGACAGGATTAATTGTTTTTCAGCAACATAATTTCTCGAGATTCTATCTTCAAATTTTGTATTATTAAAACTTAAATGTTATGCATTATATCATCTTGTTAATCAACAATGCATACAATCAATTATTAGTCATGATTCCCTTTTTTCTTACAAAATGTTATACTCGAATTATACCTTAAATTTTCCTAATTTTGATGAAGAATCTATCACTCTTTACAGCTCAACATTCTGATGCTGATAAATTGTACAGTACAACTAATTGCACATATATGTGATGTGATATCTTTTTATATTGTACATTTTCTAATTTTATTATTTGATGGAACATGTGTGGTTTGAATCCAAATAAAGATATTCTATTCTATTCTATTCTAAAAGATACCGACATGGAGGACAATCTTAATTTTGAGAAAACTGATTGCATGTTCCAAGGAATTGCAGATACGAGTATGATAGACATAGAGCTCAAGTTCATATATCGATCAGAATTCAAATGGATAATATAATAATACTTTGTGTGATAGACTGTATTAAATACCAAGGCCAGATAAGATAATAAACAAAATTAATTCTTAACGAATTACAATACGTAGTGGATACGTAAGGAGCAAATTTACCAAGCTTAAAAATACCCAAAAGCTTGAATACACACGCCTTAATAATTATCGAAATTATAAAAAAATTAGCTTGTGTTAGCCACAGATAAAATTAATTGTCAATTTATGTTTTATTAAGTGTAGTCTTGTGGCAATTTAATATGCAATTCTCAGAAAACGAGCATTATGACTGTGTTTTCTAATGATGTATATTATAAGGATGAGAAAGTTTTTTAACTGCGAAAATTGAACAAAATTTAATCTGAAAAAAATGTAAAAAGAAAAATGACAATTTACGGACCTCGATTGCTAACTTGCTTCATCTGCCTATATACAATCTTTTCACTTTTTTAACGAGATCTTGAATGTCGGAATTATATTAGACAACACACTAACGACTGTGGTAAGACCCATACCAGAGGTTCAAAGGCGAACTATTGCCAATGATTATTGAATAATTTAAATGATACCTTTATTCTTGAAAACAAACCAGTATGGACTTACGAAATAAAGTTCAGCCATCAAGAATATACTATTCATGTTAATTATACCATTGTTTTAAATGATTTAAAGATGAATACACAAATTATTTTCAATGGTAACTTAGAAGCATCTGATTTTATACCATTTGATGCTATCGTAACAGCGAATGGTTCATTAGGGGTTATTTTGTTTAATAATCAACTTTTGAGCTATTATATGTTTAATAGAATTTTGTTCATTCAAGCTAATAACACTCAATCATGACTACTAAAAGTGACGGCAGCAGTTTAACAAAGATCTTGTTTGGGTCCGATACCATTTACATTTATAAATGGAATATTACAGAACGTGATTCTCTGGAGCCAAATCTCCAAATTCGCCAATGGCATAAATATTATCTTCTAAAAGGAATCATAGAACATAGCTTCCTATAAGTATAATATAACATTAGATATTAACGACCTGGGTTGTGCATTTAACATCACTCGGCTTAAAGATTAAGTCGAAATGAACCCAAGTATTACAAATCGTTAACAAGATAAAATTTGATTATGTTTATCTTCAAGATGCTGTAAGTAATGTTGTTGATGAGATAAAGCTCCAGCAATAAGTTTTCGACCTATAGAATGTTCGGCTTCTGCTGGTAAGCATATAGGGAGCATTGTTCAATTTGCTATGAAAATAAGAACACTAACATAGAAACACTTAGTATCGAAAGATTTTCAGCTACAAATTTATATTATTTAGATTATGCCTATATTGGAATACAAATCTGGCACTTGGACTCGGATAAAAAATGGTCAGTCGAATATGCTAGAAGCGGTACGTAGAAATGTTTGAAGTAAATTGGTTCAGTAGAATACAAAATGTGTGCCTATAGATTAGAATCTATAGTTTTGGAATCATTATAGTTTAAAAGGCTGCCATATTTTATCAAATCTTTCATTTGAAACAACAGACATGTGTGTTTATGTGTCCTATATAGAAAAAGCATGGAACAAGATCAAAGCATGAAACATCCACAATTATAGCTCCTATAATTTGAAAACTTGCTGGCAAACTGTTCAATCAAATACAAACGACATTTGGAGAGTTGCCTTCTGCTAAAATGTCGTTTAAACGACATAGAGACGAAATACAAAAAAATATTTTACCCAAAAGATCTTTCGGTTTCGTTTACGAAGATAAATTTTCATTTGTGTAATATGTGTTGCGTAACTAGTAAAAAATTAGTTCAAATAGGATCAGAAGAATAAACCAACTTGGTAACCATGGTGTTGATATCATGTACCAATTCGGCAACCATAGTTTTGAGACCAAGTACAGACTCAACATCCATATTGATGGTACCCATGCAATGTTTGGTACATATTATATATGGTGAATTGGCTTTCAAGTCGTATTGCCGAAGACTTCACATGAAGTAGGCTCCACTACTGGTAGTATAAACATTAATATAAGAGATTTTGCCATTTAATTTTCCACATTTCTCACTTAATTATATAGTGGCTAATAACGGCTCGTACTGATGAAATCGCCAGTAGGCACGTCACGAATGTGCGCAGGAAACCATATCTTCCGCTCATGCTGACTTTGGTTTATTCATCTGGGTCTCTTTGAACTAATTTGTTACTAGGTGCACAAAACCTAATACACGATTACATATATTTATTGGTATTCTGCATCAGACAATATATAACAAAAAATAAGTTACTTCAAAACTATCTAACTGATGAATTTGTTTGTCTGAACAACGTACATGATATTGTTTGAAAAGTCATTCCTTTGTCAGTTGGGTTTAAAATAAATGGTTCATGAATTCAGCGTTTTTAAAAGCGGCCAATCCAGCTTACATACTGCACTAAATAAACAATGTTGGGCTGTTATACTGCATAAAGTTATCATTTGCATTTATGTTTAGTAGGTATTTTATTGTATAAACACACTGTTGTGTAGAGAGCATCTCAAAAATCATTGTCTTTTTAATTTAATGAATAAATATTTGAGATAGCGCTTCCCATGTAAAATATTTCCAGACATATATCGTCATTTGATTTTGTATGGCTTTATTGCTTTTTGTTGTACATATTTTGCAACATTTGTACATAATTTTGAAAATAAACACGTGCAATGTTCCAGAATTAACTGGAATCTTTTTAGAGAGTTAAGCATACTGATTAATTCTGAAAGTTTTTATATCATGAAAAGTGATGAATTTGTTTCTTCTGTTTCAACGTTATTATCTGATATATTTCAAACATCTACGTTAATGGATATTATACCGAAGCAAATAAATAAGAAAGTATGTAAATTAAGAATTAAACGAGATAATATAATGAAGTGTAGTATTATCAAAAGTAATAAAAAATGAGGTTAGATTTGATTGGTAAAGAAATTAATAAATCACTGCTGATAATTCGTCATACGTCAAAAAGAATTATTTTGGCCAAACTGAAGAGTAATCCTAGACTAGGATACAAATTCCTCACAGACTACAGTAAATAAAAGGAAAAATTAAAGCTTATATTACCTGTGGATAAAACTAAATATGAATTTCTCTTTGAATTGGATGAAGTATTTTGCAATTTGATATGTAATCCACAGAATGAAAGCAATTTCATGGGAGACCAGGAACCAGGACTTGTTATTGACAGTGATGCATTGATAAAATTAATGTTAAAAATAAAATCAAAAAACAAAAGATCACCTTGGTATATCGATTAATAACCTACTTCAATTACCTTTAAATTTAATGAATGAGCTCTGCAATTTTATAACTAGAACTTTGAAGAATGCGGAATTAACAATCGATATTCTAACGATAGTAGCCAAATCGTTGCCAAAAGTAAGTAAGCCAACGTGCGCCAGTGATTATAGACTAATTTCTATTATCCTTTCATTTTTGAAGATAATAGAACTATTATTACTAGATCAATTAGAACACATGTTGCCGGCTGATTTTGATATATGTCAACATGGCTTTACCAAAGATAGGTCGACAATTACTAATATTTTAAATACTGTTTGTTGCGAAGAACTAATATATATGCAAGTATGTATTAGGTTTTGCGAACCTAGTAACAACTGAACTAATTTGTTACTAAATTACTAATATGCTTTCTATGTGGAAACATGTAATTACATTAAATGAGAAAAATATAGTTGCATTTATTGTATTTATAGATATTTCAAAAGCTTCGGACTCTCTATCTTTTGATGCTATTTTGAATGCGATTAATTTATTGAATATTGATCCGAATATTTTTAGATTACTTAGATACTATTTATATAATCGAAGAATGAGTATTCAAGTAAACTATTTCATATCAAAATCAAAAAGATTAACAAGTGGAATTCCACAAAGATAAAGTTTGGGGCCAATTTTATTTTAATTGTATTTTCACATTTAGAAACAAAGATCCTTAACGGTTGAGTTTGGAATTCGCTGATGATTTAAAGATAATCTTTCCAATTGATCCAAAAATATTTGGACACTAGATTTGTACGATTTAAGTAGATATTTGATAACACTAGGGCTGAGTACAAACAGTAAAATGACGAAAGCTTTACAAATAGGTAACATAACAGAATTTAATTATGTTTATTTTGATGATGCTGTCATTAATGATGTTTTTGCGATTAAACTTATGAGAGAAATTAAGGATTTAGGTATATTTATTCAAGGTACAGCTTCTGCTGAGAGATATATTAAAAGGATAGTAGGCAGTGCCAAGAAAAGATGGGCACTAATAAATCTAAATATCATATCGAATGACATAAAATTTAAAATGTAAATAATATGGATTAGACCGATACTAGAACATGCTGCTACTAGTTGGAATCCATTAAGAAAGAGTTTGTCCAATAAGATAGACGCTGTACAAAGAAAAGTTGTGAAACAAATTAGCCCTATCTCCTGCACTATATACGCCACTAGATTACAGTTTGCATCACTGCAAACTTTATGGTTTCGGAGGATGTGCTATTGCATAAAAGTTTTCCATTTGAACCAGGGGACTGGTGCCTGTATGACTCCAATAAGAAAGAGGCATGAAGTTGGAACAAGATCTGGACATTTGGCAATATCTCCTCCTTTGGTGGGGAACGTTGCGAGCAAGTTATTCTCTTTTTCGAAAATTTACAATATTTACAATCAATTGCCAAAGGGGCTTAGAGAAACGCCTCTAACTATGATGTCTTTTAAATTTTTATGTACTGAACTAGAAACAATCTACAATCCTGCTATTAATTTAATTTTGTTTATGATTAAACTTTCTCATAATTGAGTAAAAGAGAAGGATTTTTTATCTACTGAACTTGTCAAAGTCTACAATCCTGCTGATATTTTTTATTTTGATTATAATAATACTTTCTCATGTTCGAATAAAAGACAAGGATAATTGTAATTGTTATGGGAAACAGAATTTCTTGAGATTTTTATTTTCAACTTTTGTATTATTAAAATTGAAATGTTATGTTTTATATCATCATGTTAGTCAACAACACATACAATCAATTGCTAGTCATGGTTCTTATTTATTTCATAATATTATACTCGAATTGTACCTTAATTTTTCCTGTTTTGATAATGAATCTATTACTCTTTAGACTTGAACTTTCGGATGTTGATATATTGTACATTACAACTAGTGAGATTTACTTATCTACATAAGACAAATTGCAAAAAATTATGTGATGTGATATATTTTTTATATTGTACATTTTCCAATATTATTATTTGATGGAACATGTGCGGTTTGAATCCAAATAATGATATTCTATTCTATTCTACATATTATGTTTTCTTCAATAAACATTTCGGCATGTCTTTTTTCTTCAATGCCGCGTTTTGCGTACGCGGGTAATAGTTGTATACGGGCAGTTACACAAAGATCCGATTCTTCACACTTTCCGATTTTGTTTTGTCTTTGATCGGGTTGAATTCTTCTTTTTTCAACTGAAAATGTGGTTCTATCACATCTTTGTTTACTGGCGACGTTTCGGTGCCTACTTTCCAGCACCATCCTCAGGCAACACAACACAGTACAAACTTCACAATAGCAGATTTAAGCAAATGTGGTAACCTCGTTCCAAAACCATTCTATTTATATATAATTGATTCAACACTATTTTTAATCATAGAATTTGTCTCAGTAACTAAACTCAATATATAAGTATTTATAATTAGCAGACCAATCATTACCTCACCTATCTCAAATTCCCGGTATACGTAATCTCATCTCGTATGCAGAATATTGTATACATTAGAGTTCCCGGCTTTAAATAAAATACAATATATGACATTCAAGGTTTCAGTTTTTTATCATTTTGAATTTTGATTACCGTGGCATAGTAGCAATACAGTTATAACAAATAACAAAATGTTCGATACTGTCTATCTCCCTTACAATATTCTGCATACGAGATGAGATTACGTATACCGGGAATTTGAGATAGGTGAGGTAATGATTGGTCTGCTAATTATAAATAGTTATATATTGAGTTTAGTTACTGAGACAAATTCATTGATTAAAAATAGTGTTGAGTCAATTATATATGAATAGAATGGTTTTGGAACGAGGTTACCACATTTGCTTAAATCTGCTATTGTGAAGTTTGTACTGTGCTGTGTTGCCTGAGGATGGTGCTGGAAAGTAGGCACCGAAACGTCGCCAGTAAACAAAGATGTGATAGAACCACATTTTCAGTTGAAAAAAGAAGAATTCAACCCGATCAAAGACAAAACAAAATCGGAAAGTGTGAAGAATCGGATCTTTGTGTAACTGCCCGTGTACAACTATTACCCGCGTACGCAAAACGCGGCATTGAAGAAAACCAATGGTACACACCGCAACAACATTTCAAGAAGTATGTCTTTTTTCTAACAAAATTCCATTAAACTCACGAATCTTGGCATTAATATTCCTTTAAATACACTATCCTTTTTCTGTTGGAAAATTCCGCATCAAATTTCTCTTTTGAGAAATAAAGACAGTGTTGTGTTAAATAATTTGCAGTTCGGACCACTTTCGAGATTTAGGTGTTGTGATCTCATATTTGCTTGGAATTTTATGATTTCTTAGAAATACTGAACAACGTATATTAACAGATGACTCATTAAAACGACATACGTTTTATCCACAAATTAGATAATATCTGTAAGCAGCTCTTTTCCAAGGACCATGAATGTGAAGAGCAGATAAAGTTGTTACTTCTTCTTAGGGTTATCTAGGACAAATTTCTCGCAACATCATTCAAGTAACTATCGGCTTGTCACAGAGAATGTAACATCGAGGGTAATATAGAAAGATCTCCAGCAAAGACCGCTTGAAAACTCGACATTTCAGCCATTTGTTTATGGAGATATATGCGGGTGGTTGAGAAAGTCGCCAGACACTTGGTATTGATATGAGCAGCGGATCACAATTGCAAGTACGAATCTAAAAGGATGGCAGGAAGTAAAATATCTTTGCGGAATATATGATAACCAAGTGGCCAGTACAAATAATAGAAAAATGTAGATAAACCAATTCATATAATAAATCCACTGATTAAGGTATGTTTGATACAGCACGATTAAAATTCCAGCCAGTGAAACTATTTCCACGAATTGAAACAAAAATGAAATTACAAAGAAACAATGTTATGAGTTGATACTTAAAAATCTACAAAGAAAAGATAAGTGTTTATCAAATGTAGATCTCGAGTCAGCGTATCAGGTCCAAATCGACAAATGTGCTTTACAGAATATTACCTACTGATTATTTCAAATTCTTAACATTCGAACATAAAGAAACTGTAGTCATTATGCTTATTAACTGTTACAAACTACACGTTGATGTAACTCAATAGACTGTGTTTATATTAAACATATTTTCATAATATAATAGTTAAGAAATTATACGTAATTTGAATCTAACTAAATCTTATCCTGGTATGGAAGTAAAAAACTACACCATGTTTCGTAGTGCAATCACCAGTCCTAATTTGATAAACGATAAGATTACGAAGGCAGTTAATTGGCATTTTTTCAAATAAATACATCAGATATAGTATAGGAGGTTTTGCGGGGTAGATGTCTATTTAGTGATGATATACCATTCCTACATATGCCTGGTAGCTGATGTTGAGGGCCGTGCTTATGATTAGTTTCCGACCTTTTTCTAATGGGTGATGAGAGAAAGCTAAGTCGAATCATCATACGTATATTGTACACAATGCTGCAAAGAAAATTAAAACTCACTGTTAGTCCAAATTGACCGTGCTCTAGGCAGCAAAAAAATAAAATATTGTCGACACAAGTTACTATCTCGTATAAAAGTAGTCACAATAAACGCAATAAATTAATTCAGAATGTCTCGGCAAAATTGACATTTTCGTGTGAATGAGAAATTGCACAAAGTATATAAATCCAGAGTGTCTTGGCTGAATACTTCGTAATTTTATGTGAATGGTTTTAAAAAGAAAGAAAAAACAAATCCAGAATGTCTTAGCAGATATGATGAAGGTCAGGTTTAAATGCAAAACATTGAAAATATAAAAATCCTGGCTTTGAGATTTATGTCACATAAATCCACTACATATTACCGGCGTATTGTGCGCGGGTGTGTATTATTATTAAACAAAACCCTATTAATTACAAATAAATTTGCAGTTCAATAAAATCTCAATCAAAACTGCTTGAAACTAACAGATATTGTTTCTAAAATCATAGTTAAGAGAATTATTGTCTAAAGCCAGAATTCGTATATGTGACCCTAAGGAAAACCATATTTGCCAAAATAGAGCTTCGTTGGGTTGTAACGCGGAGCCGCGCGTTACATACACTCCCCGACAATGAAAATTAGTACACAATGAAAGGGGCTAACCTGATAGGAGGTGTTATGGCTCTGCATTAACGAGTTAGCACTTATGTTGGATCTGTCGACACTGACTCTGGTTCCTCTATATCTCGCGACGACGTGACGGCGTCAGTTAACTCTGTTGCTGGTGACATGTCGGGCGTCAGCCGGTGGTCTGCAAAACTGTCTGGAGGTTAAATAATCTTTTCTTCGCCGCAGGATAGGTCAATATCGAGGAAAAGCGGGTCATTTTGCTGTGCTGCTTATAATTCCTGAGTACTTATAAATGAAGGACAAAGGATCAAGGCTCAGATTTCTGCAGGACGGCTCATGGAGTCTGTAACTACGTTTTCTGACCCCTCGATGGAAGTGACTTCATATTAATATTCGAGAATTCGAGAAAGTTTCGAGTTGACACCTTGTGAATATAAATACTCTTTCTTTCCTCTGAGCATCGGGAGTAGAGTAAGGTGCTCGGTGTACATTTTAAACTTTCGGCCATCCAGATAAGTGTGAAAGTGTAGGATAGACCGGTAGATAGCGAGTACCTCTTTACCTAAAGTATCATATCACGTCTCGCGAGGTTGTTGTTTTTGCGAGAAGAATGTGATAGGTCGATATACGCCATTTTTGATCTATTGAATTACTGCGCCTGTGGCAACGTCGGATGCGTCTGTGATAAATTCAAAAGGCTGAGACCAATCAGATGAATGAAGCATAGTCGCTTTGCATAAAGCCTTTTGGCATCCTAGTATGTCTGCATGTCGTCCATTTTGAGCTGAATCAGGTGTGATTTATTGACAAAACGGCTTTCTGGCGCAAGATATTTGTGAAGAGGTGTCAGAATCCTGGCAAGGCAAGTTACGAAATGAGAATAGAAGTTCATCTTGCCTAAGATTCGTCGTAACGCTCGAACGGTGGTTGGAGGCTGTAGATCTTGAATGGCACAATCTTTAGCAGGTAGATTTTTCATGACTTTCTCGGAAATTTGATGACCGAGGAATTCAATTGATGTTTGCGCAAAGACAAATTTGTCGCCATGAAGCCGTAGGCCATAGTCTGCAAGACGTTTGTCAATATGTTGCATATGTACGGACATTGAGTTGGAGAATACCAGAATGTCATCTAAGTAAAGAATTACAAATGGTAGACCATCTAGTATTTTGTCCATAACGCTTTGAAATATTTAAGATGTGTATAATGATATTCGTGTGTGCCACCTCCAGTGAATCTGAGTGCAGCATAGGAAACGGTGTCTTTGTCCATCGGTACTTAATAGTAGGCTTTAACTAGGTCAAGTTTTGAGTTTGGTACCACTACCACAGGCGACGCAAATGGTGAGCTTGATCAAGCACAGATGTCTTGTTTAAGTAGCATGGCGAATTGTAGCTTGGCGGCCTTATGCTTGTGTGGTACCAATGGATGTGCTCTGAGAGAATGAGAAAGTGGCTTCGATAAGATGATGCGATGAGCTGTGATGGCACCCTTCCTCTTGAGATCGGGTATAAAGGGGATAGGTTTGAAAATCTCTTCATGTCGCTTTAGAACATCGTCCAGTTGTGGTACATGAGGAACTGGAGGAATTAGCTGAATAGATGAGACTGCTTTTGCGCGAGTCGCGTGTTTCAGCGCTGATGATAGCAACTGATTGTCAGCAGTGGACGTAAAGTGAGGTCGAAATGTTCGAGGAACTAACGTCCAATGATGTTTCTTGTCGTGTTTGCAATGATGAAAGGATAGTTGAAACATATTTTCGAGTTGGAGAACGAGATTGTGTGTATACGTACGCCAAACTTCGCTATGCTGGAGCAATTGGCGCAGGTGGCAACTGACGATGAGACTGGTGGCAGGAATTTGGGCGTTTGAAACATGACTGGACTGGAGCGGTCGTTATAAAGGCAATAGATTAATTGCGCTCTACGACGAAAGCAACGTGCTTTGAGCCATCAGACATTGGGCGGCCAACAATTTGGGGTGATCTGCCTCTACTGCCGCAGAGCAGGCTGACCCCAGCAGTTTTCCGAACACTCCATGGGCTAATCATCCTGAGTTGTCGAAGGTGACCGCGCGCATCTGAATGTCGCGTCTGTGTGCGGGAATGTGCGGCCATTTCTGAGGCAGCAGAGTGGAGTGGCCATAGGTGTGGTGATTCGTTCAACACTCCTCAGGTAGCTCTAGAACTGTGGTCCGGACTCTGGACGTCGACCTCCTGGTGCTGTTTCTGGACGGTGGTCGACGTTGATCATGCCCGCTTTGGTCTCGTTTATAGTAGACGGCAACGCCCAAGGCAGAATCTGGCCTGTCGGTGAGCACGCTGATATAAAGCTTATTGATGAGATTTGTTCGGGTTTATGATGATGTGGATTGAGACTCGGACAGACGTGATGTGATGCAACCTACCTCTGAGGCAGGTGAGCTGCAGTGATGTTTCTTCCACAGCTTGTCTAGACGTACCGGTAGTACGTTGTCTTGCACTTCAACGGATTCTAGCAGAAAACGTATTTGCAGACTCCATTAGCTGTCCTGAAGAGCTCAGTGTCCCCATCCTGCGTCCTTTACATATAAGTGCTCAGAAATTACAAACAGCACATCCAAATGGCCCGCTATTCCACGATATTGACATGTCATGCGGCAAAAAGATGATACATCTACCACCAGACAGTTTTGCTGAATACCAGCTAACGCCCGACAGCTCACCAGCAACAGAATGAACTGGCGCCATCATGCCGCCCCGAGAAATAGAGAAACCAGAGTCAGTGTCAGCAGAGCCAACATCAATGTTTATTCTTTACGGCAGAGCGATAACATCTCCCGTCTGGTTTGCCTCCTTCACCATGTACTAATTTTCATTGTCGATGGGGGGAGTAATGCGCGTCTCCGCATTAAAACCCAACGAGTATCAATTTCGACAGATCAGGTTTACCTCAGGGTCACATATACTAATTCTGGTTTTAGACAATCTTTCTTCTAACAGTAATTTTAGAAACAATCTCAGTTAGTTTCAAGCAGTTTTAGTTGGGATTTCTTGAGTTGAAATTTAATTGGTAATTAATAAGGCTTTCTTTAAAAACAACACACACCTGCTCAATATACGCCGGTAGCATGCAGTGCATTAATGAGTTTTAGCTTTCAAAGCCAAGATTTATATTTTGTGTGCTCTTATTCAATTATCAGTGACACTAAACTATACTGATAATGTAATCTAGATTTACTTATCGTGATTTATGACTTTCTGCTTGTGTAACAAGATATTAACTTAGTGTTACCAATATTTTATTTTGTTGCCGTTTAGTGCACGGTCAATTTTGACTAACATTGAATTTTAATTTACTTTGTTACATTGCTCATAATACACGTATGATACTTCCACTGAGCGTTCTCCTATCACGACATGGGAAAATTGGTCTGAGACTGTTTATAAGCACGGCACACGAAACCCATTTCTTCCGACGTTAGCTACCAGGCATATGTAGGAAAATCATAGCATCAGTAAATATACAGCTAGATCACAAAATACCACCTACATAAATCGGAACACCTCCTAAAATATAGTTCCACCTGGATAAAATTATCTTAATGTTCGAACGTCTTTTCTTAAATCCGTGCAGGCGTTCTATAAAATAAATAGAATAGAATGGAATAAATTATCTTTATTTGGATTCAAACCACACATGTTCCATTAAATTGATAATAATAGTGGAAAATGTACAATATAAAAAAGATATCAAATCACATAAATATGTGCAATTAGTCTCATGTAGATAAGTAAATCTCACTAGTTGTACAGTACAATATATCAACATCAGAATGTTCGGCTGTAAAGAGTAATAGATTAATCATCTAAATAGGAAAAATGAAGGTATAATTCGAGTGTAATATTATGCAAAAAATGAGAACCATGACTAGCAATTGATTGTATGTATTTTTGACTAACGTGAAGATATAATGCATAACATTTCAATTTTATTAATAACCAATCACAATAATCCTTGTTTTTATTCAACCACGAGAAATTATTATCATAATCAAAATTAAAAAGATCAGCAAGATCGTGGATTTTTTCTAGTTCAGTACATAAAAATTTAAAAGACATCTTAGATGGAGGCGTTCCTCTAAGCTCCTTTGGCAATTAGAATTGAATAGAATAAAATATCTTTATTTAGATTCAAACAACACATGTTCCATCAAATAGAAAATAATATTGTAAAATGTACAATATAAAAAGTATATCACATCAAAAAATGTGCAATTAGTCTCATATAGATAAGTAGTTCGCTCTAGTTATAATGTACAATATCTCAACATCCAAAAAGTTAGCTGTAATACTATTGCATACATCATATCAATAGTGATATAGATATTATGATATAGGAAAAAGAACGTTCAAATTAATTAATCGCACTTGTACAATATTTGATTACATAAATATTTATAGATTCATCATCAAAATAGTAAAAATTAAGGTAAAATACGAGTGAAACATTATGCAAAATAAGATAAACATGACTAGTAATTGATTATATGTATTGTTGACTAACATGATAATATACTACATAACAATTCAATTTTAATAATACAGAACTTGAAAATAAAATCTAAAGTACGTTTGATGCTGATCACACATATAATTGTCTTATATTCAACCACGAGAAAGTATTATCGTAATAAAAATTAAAAAGATCAGCAAGATTGTAGATTTTTTCTAGTTCAGTACATAAAAATTTAAAAGACATCTTAGATGGAGACGTTTTTCTAAACCAATTTTGCAATTGATTGGAAATTTTGTAAATTTTCGAAAAAGAGAAAAACTTCCCCACAACATTCCCCAACAAAGAATGAGTTATCGCCAAATGTTTAGATCTAGTTCCAACTTATTTTTAAATAGAATAGTATATCTTTATTTGGATTCAAACTACACATGTTCCATCAACTAGATAATAATATTGGAAAACGTACAATATAGGTATGTAATCACATCACATAAATATGAGCTATTAGTCTCTTATAGGTAAGTAGTTTGCTCTAGTTATAATGTACAATATATCGACATCTGAAAATTCGGCTGCAATATTTATCATGATATAGTAAAAACAACGCTCATGTTAGTTAATCGCTTTTGTATAATAATCGATTATATAAATAGTTATAGATTCATCCTCTAAATAGAAAAAAATTAAGGTATAATTCGAGTGTAGCGTTATGCAAAAAATAATTATCATGACTAGCAATTGATTATATGTAATGTGGACTTGTAACACGCGGCTTCGCGTTACAACCCAACGAAGTTCAATTTTGACAAATATAGTTCTCTTTAAGGTAAAATAGTATAATTCTGGTTTTACACAATATTTCCCTTAACTGTGATTTTAGCAGTAATCTCTGTTGGTATCAAGAGGTTCTAATCGAGATTTCTTGAACAGCAAATTTAATTGTAATTAATAAGGTTTTGTTTAATAATTATACTTTAAACGCCCCAGCTTCAAGTAAATGCCGTATGACGTTACAAACTCGGTTAGAGTGCCATAAAATAAAGAGGGGCCCTTAACAGGGTCGTTCTTGCGTCCTTTGGTAAATGCTGAGAAGGTCCGTATGTGTGATGACGTCCAGAAGTACTCCTAGACTTTTGTGACCAGCTCGGGTTTACTTGGGTTGTGGTTCCTTCTGCTGTGGCGTTGTAATCTCGCTGAGTAACTTCGTTGAAGTTCTGCAGTAATTGATTCGTCTCTCTAGTTGTACTGCAACAAGATTTGCGTTACTGATGTTGCCAATGTTGGTAAAGCCAATCCAAAAATCAGTGTAGGTGATGAGAGCAGAGAGCACGTGCACGTAGCGCACAACAGAAGGCAAACGCGGCAACTGAACTTCATGGTAAATTCACCGTGCTTAAATGGCAATGTCATAGAAATTTATGGCTACTTGCACAGTATTGGTTAACGGCAAGTTTCGATTTTTTCTCATTGGTGAAGCGTAAATCGAATTGAATTTAATTTACGCAATATGTTGGATATTTCTTTGTGTCGTTACATCACTTTCCTCTCTGAAAAAAAGAAAAAAATTCCTCGCGGCGAGGCAAGATAATAAATGCATGGCAGAATTTGAACCAAGTTAAGCAACAAAATTATGTACCATAAATGCTGGGATCAATTATGCTTGTTGGTTAACTCAACAATGATATGATGCCAAATAACCACTAGTAATTGCTACACAAATTGTTAGCTTAAGTGACCGGTTATACCGCGTGAGGCAAAATGGAGCAGTGTAAGATTTGGGAGCCGCAGCGTGAGGATTTCGAGGTAAATCGCCACTGAAGTTGCCAGGTTTAAGTTAAAATCTAGACAGGCTGGGTCGTCGTCAATGTTTTTGTATACGACCAAAGGCGCTAGAGCGTGTGCTCAACGTTGTGGTCATGATATTTGTAGAGTGGTCTTTGTGCAATTGATGAAGATGAGATATGCATTGAAAGTGACCTGTACCATGATATGAAGCTGATAACTACTTAGTGTTGCTACACGAAAGCGTTAGCTCCAAGTAGATGGTCATACCAAAATAGGCAGTGTGATGTCATGTGTGAGAAATACATTATGATGTAAAAATATAAACATTAAAATCAAAAGTAACTGAATTAAAAAAATATGTACACGAACATTGCCTCAGAGATGGCATAATACCAAAGAACTGTTCAAAAATGCTACACAATTGTTAGCTAAGAACAGTTGGTTATGCCATGTGAGATGAATGCAAAATAATAACGTAAGGTTAAAAAAAGTTTGATACGTAGAATAACGAAAAGTTAATGTTAAAAAATATCAATTAGGCGTTATGCAAGGCAGGATATTGAGATTGTGGGCAGATGGAGCCTGAGACGTGTGTTGAAGGTAAAAAGCTCTCAGAATCAGGCGGTTCCATAAACGGTTTCAACATGTCTGTGCTTACTGATGTCGGTGTAGCGCCTTGCAAAATAATGAAGTATTTGGGTTGTCTGAGCAAAATCGGGTAACAACCGCGATACTTTGGTTGTAGTGGTGCAACAGCAGTGTCGTTGCAAACGAGTACTCTTTTGCAGCTGAGGACCTGCGGGTGAACGAAGACTGGACGAGGTGTATGTCTCGGCTGCTGTTCAGACAAGTTATCGAAATGAAGTCAAATGCGGAAAGCTTCGTCTTTTGGGTCATCCTGTGCCGGTAGTAGACGAGGGAGCTGACTAGGCAGGCGAAGATCCATGCCATACAAGAGTTGTGACGCAGACATTTTAATGGATTCACGATTACGGGAACGTATGGCAAAAAGAACTAAAGGTAGTGCATAGAATCAGTTGCCATTAATAAACGAGGATGTTCAAGCAGCTTGTAATTGGTTTCTTCAATGTGGCTCCGTTGTTGACTTTGATGCGCAGAAAGTATGTTCTTCTACTTTCTACGCCAGACATTTCCCGATCCTGATGCACCCTTGCGTCTGTGTTCTGTTGTCTTTTCCGTCAACTGTAGAAATTGACACTCATTCTGAAATTCTTCGGAACGACAAAGACAGACTTGGCATGAATAAAAAAACTTCTGGTGGTTATAACACCAGTTTTTTGGGGCATATTTATTAAAGGATTGCGGAGATCTCGATCAGCGCCTACCATTATAATTTGACTTGGAAACGAATTTTGGTCGAGCATTCACTTGATTTAGCTCGGATTTGGTAATGGCCAATCCTTCTAGAACTTTAGCCATGTTCGCCACTGTCCTCTCTAAAGAGGAGAGCCTATCATCTTGCGGGGTGAACAAAAGGATGACGGATTCACCTTAGGTTCCAAAACCCTATATTCTAACTCAAATCTCTCAGATAAGTCATCTATAGAGAGAGTGTTGGGAAGCTGTCTGGCGAATAGTTTTAACGATTGTGAAAGATTGTTAATAAAAACCACCTTAGCCTCATGGTCAGAAATATTGGTTTTATACCAACGTTTCCGCAATTCCCTTAAAATCTCGATGGGGCCAATGTTTGGCATGTATAACTGTGCGCATTTCTTTATTATTTGCTCAGTTTCTGTGGACCCAAGCAAGGATTCTAATTCATTTTGTAGGCCCAAAATAGGATTAGGTAGCTTCCTAATGGCCTCAAGCTTAGGATAAATTCGTCGCTGCAATTCAGAAGGTAGTTTAGCAAAAACCTTTGGCAGTTTTTGATGACTGTCATAATCTGAAAAAGGGGAGAAAGCGGAGTCTACGCAAATAAAGAATAGTTCACAATCTTCATCCTAAAAAGGAGCATCAATATCTAAAATTGGACCTGACAGTCTAACAATCTTACGGGATCTTAAATGCATATATTTATAAGCAAGATGAAAATGTATAAAAATACTTTAAACGAAACGCTTATCCACTACGCTTTCACAGTTAAAAGAGAATCTTCCGCAGTTGAACCTGCCAAGAGATGAGCGCAGAACACAGATGAAATTAGTTCCTTCATAAAACACGTCAATATTCGTTCACAGTTTTGTACGTAGATATTAACATCTTCCAAAATTGAAATCTTCCGCAGTTGAATCTGTCGAGCACGTACGGTGCAGTTTTGTAGGAAAACTTAATTGAACATATACCCAAAAAATTCCAAGACCACGAATTTAGAGAGAACATATATACCCAATAAATTTCCCAGAAGACCACAACTTTAGAGAGAACATATATATCCAACAAAATTCCCCGAGAACCTCGACCAGAGTATAAAAAAACGTATACGCAAATGTTAATCTATTTTTATCTCAAATAAATGAAAAAGTAAGTCAATTTTATTTAAACCAAAAAAACAGTACAGCTTTAAGTAAATGCCGTTCGACGTTAAAAACTCGGTTAGAGTGCCATAAAATGAAGAATTATGTACTGTAAAGGAGCCCTTAACAGGGCCGGTATTGCATTCTCTGGCAAATGCCGAGAAGGTCCGTAAGTGTGATGACGTCCAGAAGTACTCCTAGACACTTTTGATCTGCTCGAGTTGACTTGGGTTGTGATTCCTTCTATTGTGGCGTTGTAATCTCGCTGAGTAATTTCGTTGAAGTTCTGCAGTAATTGGCTCGTCTCTCTAGTTGTACAGCAACAAGATTAGCGTTACTGATGTTGCCAATGTTGGTGAGGCCAATCCAAAAATCAGTGTAGGTGATGACAGCAGACAGCACGCACACGTAGCGCAAAGCAGAAGGCAAACGCGGCAAGTCAAATGCATGGTAAATTCACCATGCTTAAATGGCCATGTAATAGAAATATATGGCTACTTGCACACTATGGGTTAACGGCAAGTTTGGCTTTTTTCTCGTTGGTGCAGCGTAAATCGAATTGAATTTAATTTACGCAATATGTCGGCAAATTCTTTGTGTCGTTACAATACACACTCGCGCACAATATGCAGGTAACATGCAGTGGATTTATGTGACCCAACGTTCAAACCTACGAGTTAATAATATTGTTTATTGTTACTACTCTTATACCGAGATGGTAACTTGTGTTGACAATATTGATAACTCTCAAAACCTAGCATACAGTGGATTATTGTAACAACGCAAAACTTGGATTTAATTACAGTGTTTATTGTGACTTCTCTTATACCGAGATGGTAACTTGTGTTGGCCATATTGATAACTCTCAAAACCTAGCATAAAATGGACTAATTATTTGTGGTGCTTATTTTGACTACTTTTACACAATTTTAATCTTTGCTTAATAGCCACTTAATAAAATAATGAGTTCATGCTTAGTCCTTCTCACATCACATTTTGCGAAAGGGCCGTGGATTAATCATGAACGCGGATCGTAATAACAGCTACCAGGCATATGTAGGAGGACAATATCGCACTAAATAGACAACTTGCTCGCATACCTCTTACATTAACCAAAAAACTTCCTACAGACTAATATGATGATGTACTTCATAACAATTCAATTTTAACAAAACAGAACGAACAAATTAAAATCTAAAGAAAGTATGTTGCTAATCACATTTATCCTTGTCTTTTGTTCAACTAAAAGAAAGTTTTATCATAATCAAAATAAAAAAGACCGGCATGATTGTAAATTTTTTCTAGTTCAGTATATATAAATTTAAAAGACTTCTTAGATGGATGCGTTTCTCTAAGCCCATTTGGCAATTGATTGGAAATTTTGTAAATTTTCGAAACAGAAATTTACTTTCCCGCAACATTTCCCACCAAAACAGAAGAAATCGCCAAATGTCCAGATCTAGTTCCATTTCATGAATCTTTTTTATTGAATTCATATGCACCAGTCTACTGGTTCAAATACATAACTTTTACTGATGGGAGTGGAAAACTTTTATGCAATAGCGTATCCTGCAACCCATAAAGTTTGCAATAATAAAAACGGTAATCCACTGGCGTATATAGTGCAGAATACAGGGCTAGTTTGTTTCAAATCTTTTCTTGCTCGGCTTCTGTCTTGTTGGATAGTTGAATAGTTATGCCTAAATCCTTAAATTATTTTTTTCAATCCTTTTTTATCTCAAAGACATCATTAATCACAGCATTAATAAAATAAATATAATTAAATTCTCTTCCATTACCTATTTTTAGAGCTCTCGTCTTTTTATTGTTTATGCTCAGCCATAGTGTTATCAAATATCTACTTAAATCATACAAATCTCGTGTCCCAATATTTTTTGATCAATTGGAAAGATTATTTTTAAATCATCATTGAATTTGCAAACTCCACCGTTAAGGATCTTATGTTTCCAAATGTTCAAATACGATTTTAAATAAAATAAGCCCCAAACTTTATTCCTGTGGGATTCCACTTGTTACTCTTTTCGATTTTGATATGAAATAGTTTACTTGAATACTCATTCTTCGATTATATAAATAGTATCTAAGTAATCTAAAAAATTTCGGATCAATATTCAATAAATTAATCGCATTCAAAATGGCATCAAAAGATATAGAGTCCGAAGCTTTTGAGATATCTATAAATACAATTAATGCATCTAACTTTTTCTAATCTAATGTAATTACATGTTAGTATCAATAGTTCTATTATCTTCAAAAATGAAGGGATAATAGAAATTAGTCTATAATCACTGGCGCACGTTGGCTTACTTACGTTTGGCAACGGTTTGGCTACTATCGTTAGAATATCGATTGTTAATTCCGCATTCTTCAAAGTTCTATTTATAAAATTGCAGAGCGCATTCATAAAATTTAAAGGTATTTGAAGTAGGTTATTAATCGATATACCAAGGTGATCTTTTGTTTTTTTATTTTATTTTGAGCATTAATTTTATCAATGCATCACTGTCAATAACGAGTCCTTGTTCATGGTCTCTCGAAGGATCAGGTATATCCACGAAATTGCTTTAATTCTGTGGATTACATATCAAATTGCTAAATACTTCATCCAATTCACAGAGAAATTCATACTCAGTTTTATCCACAGGTAATATAAGCTTTAATTTTTCCTTATATTTACTCTAGACTGTGAGGAGTTTGTATCCTAGTCTAGGATTACTCTTCCGTTTGGCCAAAATAATTCTTTCTGATCTTTGACGTATTATCAGCAATGATGAACTAATTTCATTATAAATCAAATCAAACCTCATTTTTATTACTATTGATAAGACTACACTTCATTATATTATCTCGTTTAATTAATAGTTATAGATTCATTATCGAATTAGGAAATATTAAGGTATAATTCGAGTGTAGCATTATTCAAAAAATGATAATCAGGAATTGCAATTGATCATTTGTATTGTTGATAAACATAATGATATACTTCATATCAATTCAATTGTAATAATACAGAACGTGAAAATAAAAATCTAAAGAAGGTAAATAAAAATTTAAGAGACATCTTAGAAGGTGGCGTTCTCTAAGACTCTTTGGCAATTGATTGTAATTTTTTAAATTTTTGAAAAAGAAATTAGCTTTCCCCAAACATTTCCCACCAAAGAAGGAGAGATCGCCAAATGTCTAGATCTAGTTCCAACTGGATGAACTTTTCTTAATGGATTTATATGGACACCAGTCCACTGGTTCAAATGGGAAACTTTTATACAATAGCACATCCTCTATTCTATTCTATTCTATTCTACAACTATTCTTTGCACAGCTTCTATCTGGTTGGATAAGCCCTTTTTAATGGATTCCAAGTAGCGGCAGCATATTCTAATATCGGTCTAATCCAAATTATATATTTTTTTAATTTTATGTCGTTCGATGAGATATTTAAATATATCAGTGCGCATCTGTTTTTAGCACTGTTTACTATCCTTTCAAAATGTCTCTCAGCAGAGGCTGTACATTGGACAGTTATAACTAGATTCTTAATGTTTTGCTTAAGTTGGATTTCAAAGACATCATTAATCACAGCATCATGAAAATAAACATAATTAAATTCTGTTCTGTTATCTATTTTTAAAACTCTCTTCTTTTTACTGTTTATTCTCAGCCCTAGTGTTATCAAACATCTAATTAAATCATATAAATCTAGTGTCACATTATTTTGAGAATTAGACATTTTTGAACCAATTGGAAAGATTATTTTAAATTATCAGAGAATTCGTAACCTGACCGTTAAGGATCTTAGTTTCCAAATGTGCAAATACGATTTTAAATAAAATTGGCCCCAAATTTATCCCTGTGAAATTCCACTTGTTACTCTTTTCGATTTTGATATCAAATCGTTTACTTGAATACGCATTCTTTAATTATTTAAATAGTATCTAAATAATCTAAAATAATCGAATCAATATTCAATAATTTAATCGCTTTTGAAATAGCATCAAAAGAGATAGAGTCAAAAGATTTTGTGAAATATATAAATACGATAAATGCATCTAAATTTTCTCATCAATTGTTATTACGTATTTTCACATAGAAAGCATATTAGTAATGGCCGACCTATCTTTAGTAATGCCACGTTGATTTGTTTCAAAACCAACCGGCAGCATACATTCTAAATCATCTAGTATCAATCGTTATATTATTTTCAAAAGTGAAAGAATAATAAAGATTAGTCTATAATCACTGGGGCACGTTGGCTTACTTACCTTTGGCAAAGGTTTAGCTACTATCGTTATAATATCTATTAGTTATTCAAAAGTCTACTTATAAAATTGCAGAGCGAATTCATGAAAGTTAAAGGTAAATGAAGTTGGACATCAATTAATATACCAAGATGACCTTTTGTTTTTTGATTTTATTTTTAACATTAATTTTATCAATGCATCACTGTCGATAAGAAGTCCTGGTTCTTGGTCACTCGAAAAATTATTTAGATCCATGAAATTGCATTCATTCGCTGGGTTACATATGAAATTACTAAATACCTCATCCAATTCACAGGGAAAATCGCGCTCAGTTTTATCCACAGGTAATATCAGCTTTAATTTCTACTTATATTTACCGTAATCAGTGAGGAGTTTGTATCCGAATCTAGGATTACTCTTCAGATTGCCCAAAATAATTCTTTCTGATTTTTGACGAATTAGCAGCAGTGATGAATTAATTTCATTCTCAATCAAATATTACCTCATTTTTTAAAATACTATTGTTATATTATCTCGTTTAATTCTTAGTTTACATAATTTCCTATTTATTCGCTTCGGAATAATATTCGTAAACGTTGATGCCTGAAATACATCAGATAATAACGTAAAAACAGAAGAAACAAATTCATCAGTGTCCATAATGTCAAAACATTCATAATCAATCATTACGCCTTACTCTCTGAAAAGATTCGAGTTGATTCTGTAACATTGCACGTTTTCATTTTCAAAATTTAATTTCGGTGTTTGCTACTTAAGATGTTCTATTTTAAAATAATTTGTTTGTGATCCCATTCTTTAAAATAGTTTACAACAGCAAAACTGTGTGATTTCACCGCTTCAAATTCTAAATATACATGATCTAAGCATTCCGAACCTCTAGTTGATTCTTTTATAATAGCTTTAGATCACCATTAGAAAAAAGATTATATATTTCACAGTCATGCAAATTATTAAAATCGCCTACCACAGCATTATAACCATGACAGTCCAAAATATATTGAAAAGAATTGATAAAGATTTGATCATCATTTAAACTAGCATATGGCATTCTGAAAACCGCGGTTAGTATCAGATTATCCATTTGTATAGATAAAAATCAATGACAGTATTATATTTACTAGTATGTAACAATTTCTCATTTAATTAAGATTTGCCATAAATAAGTACTCCTCCACCTCTTTTATCCAGCAAATTGTCTTTTCTAAATAGAGAATAATGAGGAATGTAAAATTCGTAATTTTCAATGTCATTGTTAATCCATGTTTCAGATGAAATTATAAAATCACAATCATTACTCATTACACAGCAATTTTTTTGTTCTTAACATTTCTACTGTTGGTATAGTATAAATTATATATTCGATACGATTTATCCAAACTCTTTTCGATAATTACTGATTTAACTTTTTTGTTGGGTATTGTAGTTATAATTCTCTTCTCTACGCTGTCCACTATATTCATTAGTGATGCACCGTTTTTTTGTGATTTCAGAGTCAATTGACACACTCTTTATGGAAGCATGTTCTAGATTTGATGATCTTTGACCATGATTCTTCTTTAACTTTGTTGCTGTTGACAGTTTATTATTGAGAAACGTCTTGTCTCTGCCAATGAAAATTTTGTGTAAATTAGGATATTCCCCTTTCTTCTTATTACTATCTTCAACTGGCATGTTCGTCGGCCTTTTTGACAATTTCACCAAAATTGGCCTTTGTCGTTCAGATCGCTTACCTACCATGTAACATTTAGTTATATCAGCCTCTGGACACGTCTGTATCGGAAACTGGTGCTCTAACTACGGAGCCACCCTGCTGCAAACTACACACAATTATCACACAATTTTTTACACTGTTCAGAGATGACCAGTTTCGAGTCCTGACTGAGAAAAGCTCTGGATAATACGTGATAAGTTCCCAATTAGGACGGAACCGGTCTACTGCATAAATTTCCTTTTCCACACAGTGCAATACTTAGTTTATATTGTCAAATATATGTGAATAATGTGTCAGCTGTTTATATCGAGATCGCAATCTTGATTAAAAAGCTATTTTTATTACTGCCCGCACAGCCAATGTTCGTTTAGCCAATGAGATGGTGATTATTTACACTCTGTTTTAATAAAGTGTTTGTAATAAATATTATTTTGACTATAATGGATTTTAGCATTATGTGTAATGATGGCGAGCAGTTGGCCGAAGATCTTCGGAAAGTCATTTAGAGATGAGATGCAGAAAGTAATGAGGAATTAAGTTGGTCCAAATTTTGTGATCATTCTATTAATATCGCAAAACATCATGTGGCATAACAGGGGCTCTTTTTATGTAGTGACTGAATATAAAGTACAATGTATCACTGGTCTTTTTAAAGTCTATAACATTGATCCTTGTCTTGTAGTGCGCCAAAACGGAAGCACATATTTATACTCGTATGGATTTAGCCAATTTTATTTTCAGCTTTACAAATTGTGTAGTTTGTTATTTTGTGTCATTACTTGTTTACTAATTGTACCCGCTATACATGAAGCAACAAAATAGAGACCCTGCATTTATTGTTGGCTTTGCTCTAACTATTTTTACAGCATGCACATACTTTATTGCGTTTGTTAGCCCATTTTGGCTTCAGGCGCGCATTGGTACCAATAATCAATTTTCGCGGATTGGTTTATGGACTGTTTGCTTTGATGGGTGGATGTACCCGGCGCAATACTCAAAGGCTTACTTTGGTTGTTATTACATATATTATGTCGAATATGACGCTATTAGAGATTGGCTCAATCCACGTAAGCATTTTCATAATATAAAATATAGCGTGGCTTTATGCAATGCAAGTAATATGTTCACTCGGCTTGCTCACACAAGCTGTAGCTCTTTTTGTAACAACTTCTCAATTTTTTGGAAGGATCAAAGTAAACAGCTTAAGAATAATTCGGCACATAATTATTTGTCATTTTTTTGCAGGTTTGTTTATATTTGAAATTTTGCTTAAAATGTATGTTGTGTAGAGGCTCTTTGGTGATGACAGATTCTCATTTGCAATATTACTCAAATGATCACCAAATTTATAAAAAATTAATTCTTTATTCATTTCAGCACCTCCTCTTAGACTGACTTTCCTAAGTCATTCGGCCATTTGCTCTGATTCCTTATCATAAGTTTTTCCACAAACTATTTAATAAAAAAGATTTGGAATACGTATCGTCTCACTGGTTGACGTAGTAGACCTTTGTGGAAGTGAAGAAACTTTTGACGATGCTCGTAACAGATGAGAGTATTTATTCAGGAGCAATTCAAAACTTTATTATCTACGTTATTCAGCTGAAGGTCTAAAATAAAAGAGAATATATATGGCTGCACTAGTACTAAATCACTAACGATAACTTAAAAAGTGATTTCTTATAAGTTCACCAAAATCAAACCGTAAACTTCGATAGTTCAAACAACGAAATTTCTAAATAAACAATTTCGTTTAAAAAACCAACTGTAATATCAAATGAATAAAATAAAATTACCTGATCTGCGTTTTGACTAACGCAGCTTTCATTGTTCCAGTAATTTTCTTTTTCTATGATATTTCGATCTTCATTACCGAAGATCTTCATCAGATGCATTTCACGAAACAAATGAAGCAAGCGCGTTATTTCCTCTAGTCATAATATTTATATACCCCAGACTGACCAACATTTGAATAAAATAAAAATTGGATAGTTTTTATGTGGGTAGTTATAGACCCCAACATACCCTCTCATGTTTAAAATGTACGTTCATACATAGACGTAGTCTTCACTGTTAGGTCTCTTGACGACTCCTCCAGAACGTGTTTCCCCATGTTGTTCTGGTACATTGCCTGGATTCATTTTTATACTTTGATGGCTCATATTTCTCCGTCTTTCTCATGTTGTTTTAGGGTTAGACTTCATTTCCTTTTCGCGTTTGTTTAACTTTTGTTCCTTTTCCCATATTTTGGAGTCAGATCTCGCCTCGAACTCGGGATAAATTGATAGGTATTGTTCCACAGTCTCATCCTGCATCCAGGTAACTGTGAAACGCAGCGATCAAGTGCTACACACTCTTCTGTGCAGTTTACTTCTAAGTATGCATTTTTATCAGTCATACGATTGACTTTGAATGGCCCCTTATAAAACCGAGTCCGACAATTCTGCCTGACACTGTTCGTTGTGTACAATTGCAACGTTAGCTTTAAAGCGCTGCTATTGATATTCCTAGCTGTTCTCTGTACCTGTTTCTCATTGCAAACAATACTATAGGGAAACCCTGTAACAAACTAGATCCTCCAGTGCACCTTAATACAGCTTTCAGTTCTCTGTGTAGCCTCTTATTAGTGTTATTAGCTCTGAGATTGTATGTGCATGTGTGCCTTACTGCATTCCCCATGGCATTCAGTGACCTGATAAAGAGCTAAGACATAAAATAACTACCACGATCATCAGTGACCTTTAGTGGTACATCATATTGTGAGACCCAATTATGCAAGAGCATAAGTAAAACTTGCTGGGCTGTCATAACCTATATTGAAATTTCAAACTGACGACTGAAACGGTCAAACATCGTAAGAAGATAACTCTGGCTTGAAATTTGGAGTATTTCTATCATATCGATGTGCATATGCCGCCGGGGTGCTTATTGTTTTCACTTCTGTCTTAGTATGTCGCCATACTTAAGTTCTACACATGCACCTACCCAAGTCCTTATGTCTTTCGCGATATGTGTTCATATATATCTATCAGTGACCAACCTGATAGTGATCTTAATGAAAGAGTGACCCAATTGGTACAGTTGTCGAATTATTTTATTCATTAATTCCACAATGTATAATTACAAATTTAAATTAAAAAGATTCCTTGAGAACTGCAATTTTATATATGAATTGTTTATCAAAACTTGCTTTAAGAGAAATATGTATTTCAAACATTAAACTCTTCGGTAATATAAAGTGAAAATAAACAAATCTAGCTTAGTCTTAGAATAGTTTGGTGAAAATTATCAATTTAATAGGTATATCTTTAAATATCTTATATTTCAAAGTTAAGCTACTGCAGAATAATTTTAGATTGAATAGCACGCCGTTTTGTATGAAACTTGCTATATCTTTTAAAATCGTGACCTACATATATTTTTATACCACTCATGATATTTAAAATATGTTACCTTTGTTTCTTGTAGGACTCACATTGATATGTCCGTTGGTAGCGTTTGCTGTAGTTAGCTATGATACGCGTTGGATGCCAAATCCTGAAATGAATGTACTGTCATGGGCATATGCTGTTGCCGTACTTAGTCTTATTGGGAACATTGCTGCGTTTATTTGTTTCGTCATTTTCTACCTACGACTTTGGGATGGTGATGAGCAAAAGCAAAAAAGGCGCCGAAAACGTTTAATTTCTGCACCACTTTTAGATGAAGTACAAGAAATGGGTATGACATCTCCTCCGGTTCCAGAAATTAGGGGAGATCAATCTTTTTCTCAAATGGAATATCCACAAGTTAGGCCGCTTGATCCAACAGCCACTGAGCAGTATGATGACGACTTCTCTCGGGCGCCAAGTAATCCACAAATTTCCTCGATTGCCGGAAGAGGTTTTCCAGCTAGAGCAGACATTAACGCTGTTTCGCTTAAAGCAGACCAAGCCTATCCTGGTATGACCTACAATAATATCGGAGGTCGTGTTCGCAACTCACAAATATCGGCTCCCGTTGTTAATTCAAATAGCCAGATCACCGGAAATCCAAATATGAGCTACGGTGATGTAAGGAGGAACTTCGTTGCAAAACAAAATGATTTGCGATACAACTAAATACCCCCACTTTTTCTATATATATATATATATATATATATTGTACAGATAATGTATGGGGAGAAAATGAGTTTCTTTCTATAGTGATCTGATAAACGTCAAAAATAACATTCTACATGTAGAAGCATCTTCAAATTCGATGTTCTTACTGATTTAAGAATTCACAATGTATAGAGAGTTGTGTGATCCTGAAAATACCGTCAAGTAACAGATCCGTTCGGGTTTATTAGCAAATCGCAACTTGCAGAATTTTTTTAACTTATGCCAATTTGGAAATTGCATTATTATTTATTTATGTTATTGTGAAACGTTTGTACACATTTCAAGCAGCTGAATCAACAGACGTCGCTGTAATATTTACTGAAATTAAAACAGAAATAGTCTTAACGCATTATTAATAAACGGACATTGGTAAATCGTGTAAAGGCCTTGCATTAAGACAGAAAAATCGCATACTTCATACGAAAATTGAGAAGTGAGTCAATCAGTTCATTTGAAGATGAAAAATAAAGTGAATTGAATTCCATGATGAGCACCAGAAGATTATGAATGAAATAAATAAGGGTAGAATACCCAATATCGGGACATTTAAGATATTTTAAAATACGGTTGCTCTACAAATTACCACTTTTTACTTGTGTATGCATGTAACTATGAAGCTTTTACGAAAGAAGCTTATTTCGCTTAATTAGGATTTTATGAATACGGTAGCTCGGCAAAACATAGCAAAATTATTTGCTCCCTATGTTAACTATGAAAAATTGATGTTTTCTGCAATTTTTCTTTGCCTTGGGAAATTCACTTCGTTTCGTTTGCTGGTTGCCAGTTTGTATGTTCTATATATACTTTTTAAGTGCTTCTGTTAATTTGGTGTTGGAAAGGTGATAGACTAAATCAACGAAAGTGCTAAACATTAAATGAAGTGCAAGAATAGGATGAAGAAATGCAACTTGTCAGGCATGCCGAGAATTTGTCGGAAAATTCGTGAAAATACATACATTAAACAGTTATTGGGTAGCGAAGGCCAACCGACCTAAAATTCTACAATACGTTTAAATTTAAATATAATTTAGTAATGAGGCGAATACAGAATGCGCGCAAAATTTATTAGTTATAGGTATATCGGTAATGAGGTAAATGATTTATGCAAAATTAGTATACATCTAAAATGGAGACTATTGTGTGCCAAAATAGTGTTAACACCGACGACGAAAACATCGAGTGCTTGTTAAAACAGTTTAAATTATGTGATTGTATAGTTATTATTTCGAAAATGACACATGAAACAGATGAAATTTTAAAAGAGAGTAGTGAACACGTTAAAGAAAATCTTTATCTATTTTAACGTGGACCAAAAACAGGGATAGGTTTTACTAAACCGCTAGTTCCTAAATTAAATTGGGATCACAAAGTTGTTCGAATTGTCTTGAGCAGACTATCCTTGAAATAAGAAATCGTCTGTTTCTAACTTTATATCGAATATTGGATTCATTTTATCAGATCAACTAAAGAGTTCTAATGCGCACACAATGTGTACCAAGCTAATGACTGGCCAATCCATTTGAATGAATGTGGACGTTAATCAGAAGAATCATACTACAAAATTTCTTAATTTGAATGACAGAATATCTACCTTATAATTGTTTCGTTTGTATTTGGAAATGCCCTAGCAGAAACCAGGGCAGCCATTTAGGATCAAACTGGTGACCCACTGAATAGTGGTCCATGACTTTATCAATTTACGACTGGAAGTTTAGTCCTTGTTGGCATTTCACAAACTTTGCCAGTTTGAGTCTAAAACTTAACTTTTTATATGAAGGGAGACCATTGAATATCTTTCCATTGGTGTAATTTTACATATTGACTGTTTATGGTTAGATTCTCATTACCGATGTTGACAGCTATTGACAAATTGCGGGGGTATGAACAAAAACCCAATGTATTAGATGCTGTATAGTAGAAGTTCTATGAACATTATTGATTCAATTCGTTTAGTTATCCTTTCACATAGTACACGAAATTTTGACGGACAAATGCATGAACTGAGAAAATAACTTATGCTGACTAGGTATAGTGCTTCCAACACCTTTTGCATAATTCATATTCAGGCTGTCACTGATAAATAACTATATTGACTGTGGGAAAAGTACAGTTGAAAATCTTCCTTATTACCACCACTGCCATGGACATCATCACCATGAACAGAAATTAAACATAATTTAACAATCGATGTTACAATGCCACATTACCATACGAAAAATTCTAATATCAATACTTAAAATAAAGACAGAACTAATAACGTAAAATTAAACACCGTTGGAGTAGAATTATTAAGGATGGTGTAAGCATAGCGCAGATGTATAGCCCTAGCTTGATAACACACAGAAACGAGGCTACTTAAACATAAAAACAAAGCAATCTAGGCGAACTCATATTCAAGTCAAGACGAAATCAGTCATACAGATCCTTTGCTATTTTACTGTATCGTTTCATATGACCACGTCATGCAAATATCTCTCACAACCTAAGACAGGAGAGTTGAGAAGATGCTTATAATATAAATCTGCAATTATATTGTGGCTGAGCATGATTCGATGTCATATCGTATAAGGTTTCCAACCGAGAACTGAATTGTACGCGGATCCCATAATTACAGCTGAACTGGCCCTATTCTATCCAATTTGTTTGTGGTTTACTTCACCTTTTTCTTCCACCAATCATGCGCAGGCTGAAAGAATAACGCCCTACTGGGAAATCAAATTAAAGGTAGATGTGAAACGTTACTGAGACAACGAAGTTGATGGGAATTTATGTTTGTTCGATAAGGAGCACTTATTTGTTTATTAAAAAACTACCTACGATTGTCAGTATTGATTAATATTTGTTAGTTACCTATATGGATATTCTTCTCAAATAACAGTGATCGGGTGCATGTAAGTGACTAAGACCTTCGCATCTAAAGAAACAGGCTTCACTTGATTATAAAAAACTGTCAGATAATCACATTTCTCTATATTTAGCAAAGGTTGGAGAAGACTATAGCAATGATACGCCACCTTGACTTGTTAGCTGAACACTTCACCGAACAATTTTCTTCAGCACGTTCATCTGGCTTTATGCCCTTACGCATGTCATTTTTACAATTTGGAGCGCTTTAGAACAAACATAAGATTAAGAAATACGGAATGTAATCTTATCCTTTGAACATCATAAATCGGCAGGAACCGAGATGTTAACCATATTTAAGGATGGTGGCGACCATGGTGTACGCTTGGGACAAGTCGACCATCTCACAATTCTTCAAAAAGGGCAATCGTAAATAGTTCCTTATCTATTATGGTATAAGTTTGGCTCCAAGCGTTTCAATTTTTTTCTTCGACTAGCTTGCGCCGCCTCAGTGCTTAGTGTGAATCACATAATAGAGCGAAAATTAGATTCTATCTAGGGGGGGGGCTGTATAGAGAATATATTTCTCTAAGGCGAATAATTAAAAAACGATATGTACATCACGGTCTCACAATGGCCGTCTCTTTAGCTAATGCATTTGAATCAGCCGATCGCAACGATTTATTCGATATTATATCCAAGCGTATTATGCCCAATAAACTTATAAGTATTTTGCAAGTTCGCAGCACAAACATTACTGGTCGCTCTTGTCTACAATGAATTATTGCATAGTTTTAATATTATTTATGATGACCGATGAGAATGTCTAATTTCAGCAGGTGTTGAAATTCTTCTCTGTGGTAGATTAATCGATTTTGACTACGTAGACGATGTTTTTATTATTTTCTCTTCATACCACTTTGAATAGACTAACAGCCATTGCTTTGCCTTTCGGCATGAACTTCTTATCCCCTGAATATGAAGTACTGCTACATCATTTGCTTGACTCAGCTATTTCAGTTTGATGTTCTAAAAGTAGTTGACAGGTACGCATACCTTGGCACACGTATCAATATCTCAGGCAATATGAATGACGTGGTGATTATGAGAATCTTAAAAGTTAAACTCCTCTCCAACTTTGGCTAAATATATAGAAATGTGAACGATACACATTACGCTCGATGCACAACGATAATAGTAAGCGACTGTTGAATAAATAAGTGGAACATAGATTATACTTAAGCACAGGCTTCAGACGTTGCGCAACTTGGCGCCAACCAGCTCCCGGACAACAGTGGACTAAATTAGATTATTAACTAAATTCAAGGTTGCGATCTTGATTTAAACAACTGTCCCGTTAACTACATAGATTTTCGTTTAGTTAAACAAAATAGATCATGTAGCAATTATTTACGGTTAGCATTGTTGTATTCAGGATTGCAGTTCGTTTAGGAACACTTATGTCGACTTTGACTAAGCACTTATCCTTCGTAGATTTGAACTTATTTTTTCGGAGGAACAAGTAAGAATAAACCTCAAATTGCTGTAAGTAAATTCGAACAACAATCTCTCCTAACAAATATGAAGCTATTCTAAAGTGAAAGCAAACCGATCTTGATGGCAAAAAACTCGAATTTAATTCGGACGTAGATAGGTTCAATTATGCAAAATGGAGGTACTACTATATTGGGAATTGTAAGCCCCGTAGAAATAAATAATTTGTCTCTGTAAAATCTATGGAGACACTTAGTCGTCAAATTTCAATAGGCTCGGCTCATAATTATGTTCGTGGAGTTGTTAGGCGCCAAATTATGCACAGTCCAAAAGTTGATCTCGAATCCTTTTAGACCAGAATGGATTAAGAGATTTAAGAAGCGTTCGCATCAGATATTAGACGCCATTAGCTCCAGCTTAATCGCGCAACAAGTCTGACAAAACTAAAGGTTAACGAATCTATAAATGATAGTAATAATCATCGATCAAACGATACAATAAGTCGTCTTGATAGGTAAGTTAAACACTTCAAGGGTTAGTTTTCTGTGGTACCTGCGTCAGCTACAATTTCCGAAATCATACATTTATCAATATTTGGGAATGTTAATCTAAGTTATGAATACATGATGCAATTTAACTCTTAAACGTCGTAAAGTTGCAGGTCTAGATATATATATATATATATAAATATATATATATATAAATATATATATATATAAATATAAATATATATATATATATATATAAGAATGATGGTGATATTTTTTCAGGAGCGTTGACTAAATTTTTTAGTACTATATGGAATGAGGAGACTGTAGCACTTGTTTTGAAGGAGTAGAACATTATTCCTTCCTTCAAAAATAGCAATCGTAATTCGTGTGATAATCATTGTAATATAAGCCTAACACAAGTCGTACTTAGGTTAATTGCTTCGATTATATTACGCCGTCTCAGCTCATCAATTAAATCACATACTGGAACAGAACAAGCCGGATTCCGATCAGGACGAAGTTGTACAGATATTTTTAGCCTAAAGATAGTTCACGAACAGCGACATCCGGATAAAAATTCGCACACTATAAATGTAAGATACTTTTACAAGATCACCCACCACTCACTCCAACTCTAAAATTGCCGAGTAAAGATCCCGACATAGTCCAAAGGTTTACATACCTTGCCAGCTCTACCAATAACTCAGGCAATATGTTTGAGGAGGTGAGTATGAGGATCGCGAAAGCTAGATTAGCTTTCTCCAACCTTTTATATTTATATAGAAACGAGAGTATTTCACTCTGCATTAAAGATCGTTCTTAGAGTGCATAGTACGCGCAATTTTATTATACATCAGAGACTTAGCCCCTTAGTGTTGATATTTTTAGACGCGTACATGCATGCAAACATCTTTGTTTGCCAAGATGAGATCCATGTGAGAATCATAGTTCTTGACTGGAAGCCCTGCGCGATATAGCATCGAGTCGAGCTCACTGGCGATCATGTTGCAGATTCATAGTAGAATCATCGTCGTAAATTTCTTTTTTCAATTGAACAGGGTAAGTTGTGATACTTAGTTGTGTTTATGACGTGATACATTGAAATCCGCAAAGTTGCGTTGCCAACGTTGCCTAGCTGACCTGGCGATAATGGTGTTGTGCAAAGGCTTAATTTGCCTCACTTATGAGTGTGATCTATATAAATATCCTCGTAGTAACTAGGTGCTCTCTCTGTCTCATAATTATGATAATATGGCAGTCAACCATTAGTTACTAATAGATTTTGTATTTCTTTGCTTGATGATTATGTTGCACAAAACACACATGCACATGGTATTAAATCTTTGGTTCAAGATGACTTTGGTATAAACTTCTAATTAGATTTAAACTTTTCGCCAAGAACGACATGTTTAATAGATACATGCATTTTATTTCTAGACAACTAAAAATGCATATGCCTTATTCTAGGTACTTGAAGCAAAAAATCAGATCAACAATAAACATCTCTATATTACGCCAACTGCAAACAGATAGAATCGAGACCACAACCGATTCAAATTTAGAAATTTATGCGATCTCGAATTTATAATGCAATATCTGACTACTATGAATGTAAGAAAATCCGCTCTTTACATTAGCTATATTTACTTTCTTGCAGCCGATAATTAAACTGTGACTTATATTCACGTACAGCGCAATGCAAAATCTTGAATATTAATACATAAATCATGAACGAATTGATTCGTTCAACGCAGAAACAGTCAAGTAAATAAATACTAGAACAATATTAATAATTGTACTTCTTCAATATAGTGCATTATTTTTGGAAATGGTAAATATACAAGACTGGGTTTAAGATAAAACACCATTGAAGGGCTAATGCATGTAAAATTAAAGACAATATTATGTTAAAATCAATGCAAAATTTTAGTTTATAAATATGCCATCACGTCTCTCCCATCACTGAAATTCTTACCAAAAACGGCAAATTAATGTTAAAGAAATATATCAGTCCACATAACCGAGAAAAATTTAAGAAATATATCGATATGCAAATCATAGAGAGGACATTATTTCCGAATGGTAGTGTTCTTAGATTTTATAAAAAGTTAATAATGACGAAACATTATATGAACTCGTATTGAGTGTGTACAACATCAGAAAGAGACAAAAGCAATATGTATAACATTCTCGGAGTCATATAGTCAATTAACTTCTCGTTGATCGATAAATTTCAACAGGAAGTTTTGACAAAACCAGTACAGTTAATGTGCCCATTAATAGCACAGGCATTTTTTAAAAATGTAACCACTCGTGAATTTATAAGAAACAGATTGATTTTCTAAACACGATTTAAAAAGGAAATAAGCAAATGCTCTATTTGTGCAAAAAGCACACCCTTAAGGTAAATTGGTGCGTGAAGGAGCAAAAATGTACTTCGCAATCTAGCAAGAACACCATGGATGCATGGTATCTCATGCTGAACAAAGTCTATAAAAGAACCGCAGATTATAACAAATGTTTATTATCGATATTTGATTATTGTAGGATTAGATCGTGCGTAGGCTGATCCCATTCACCAGAAGAATAATAATCGAAAGCTTGTTCAAAAAGTTTGAACATGTTTACTGCATTCTTGGAAATAGTAACTTGTTTATATATGTTATAGAATTTAAAACAATAGCTCAAAATGTATCTGCCTTCTAAAGAAAAGACAGCCAGGAAAAATTGATTTCTTTATCTATTTTCTATGTCAAGATCAAATTAGATAATTACGCATCACGTATTCCACAATTACCTCATTGCTAACTGTGATAGAAAAAACTGCATTAACTGTACATAAACGATGCAAGGCATTCAATTAAAATAAAATGCTGCATGCAGGTAAAAATAAATCACCCAGGCGGATGAATGTGCCAGAATGATCGCTGCTCATAAAACTGAATTACACGTTGCGGCCACGTGACATTAACCAGAGAGGCAGGAGCACATACAACATGAACTCGTGGCATGCCGTCCTCATAACACACAACAGGTTGGTTTTGGAGTAATTCATTAATTCTTTGAACGGACCGAGCCAATTTTGAACAGAGCATGTCGTCTTCCGTAGGCAAAGTGCCGGCCCTAACACATAAGTTAACAAAGAACAAATTAAAATCATCGTTATACACATAATATCTTTAATAAAATATATAAACAGATAGCTCGTGTTTATTTCATATTTAAGTTATATATTTAAAGAAAATCGCGTAAAGTTAAATGTGAATTAAACAAACTTAAAAACATAATCCAGTTAGCAAATTTAAGTTAAATACTAATAACAAAATTTAACAAAATAGCAAAAAGACGTTCAATCAAATATACCGGTATATCCAGACCATTCATGTTTAGCATAAGAGCGCGAAGACATCATAGACAGCGATACAACAATATTTAATAACTGATCTTTATCTACCAAATGGCAATGCTAAAAATAATAATGACAAGCATACTACTTCAAAACAGAAATGTTAAATGAAAGGCATTTGTGAATGGGAGGATCTAGTGCCAATGATGATACATACCCAGATAACACAAAGTGAGGCAACCTAGATAAACAGTATTTAACTGTTATATATTGAATTCAATGATGTCATGCTTACCGCGAAATGTGATAACTGATATCGATCAAGGCCAGAAAGTAGAGATTTACTGGAGTAACAGGTGTTCATAAATAGTTGTAATATTCAATTTCAGTGAACTATAGCACAAATTGAAATCCATCGTGTTGGTACCATGTACGGACTCGGCAACCGTAGTGTTAGAACTATGTACCTATTCAGTTCCATAATATCGGTATCGGGTACTGACACAATGGCCATAGTGTTAGTATCCTTTACAGACACAATATTATATATATATATATATATATATATATATATATATATATATATATATATGTATATAGTGAATTAGCGTGGAAGTCGCATTTTCGATACTTTATATGATATTAGCTTCACTATTATAGGTTTACACATTCGTCTAGAAGATTGTACCGTCCTATTATCCCACATTCTTGACCAAAATATATAGTGATTAAAGGGCGTAATACCGGCTCCTACTGATGAGTCGCCAGTAAGCACGAAACGAATGTGCATGAGATTATACTTTCCGTTCATGCTGTCTTTGGTTTATCCTTCTGGTCACAACTGAACTTATTTGTTACTAGGTTCGCAACACCTAATACATACTTGCATATATATTAGTTCTCCGTAATAAATAGCATTTAACCTAGATAGCCACCCAATATCATAATGACTAATCATTAAGCCGACCTCCTTACCGTTTTAACCGAAGCGTATTATTAGCCACCTCACAATTATCAAACCACAATTTATGCATAGTGTAATAAAGCTAAGAAATACAGTTGCCATTCAATATGTCTGACACATATCGTAGCCCAAACAAATTATTCACAAAAAGATAATTCACATTCAAAAATAAATTTTTTGTAGCTTTCCACATATTACCTAATAAATTCAATTTAGCAATCTATTACTTAGCGGCTAGTGACACAACTATTTAAGCCAAGTTTGCGAACAACATGTAAAACAACCGCCAGGGGCACAAACTGGCGCATTCCGATTTTCTTTAGTCAGTAGTGAGGATCAAACCTCAGTGTCTATATGATTTTTAAAATAATCTGGCAATCGCGCATTGTAGCCTTTCATACGTCATACCTGAAAGGAACGCTAAATGCATAACTTATATATAGTCAGGATAATTTATGTTGTCAGCTTTAGTAAAATTCACAATATGTATTTCATTTCGCAAGCACAGATTGCGCGGTTGTGAATGACGATTATGTAAATGAAGTTTTATACTTCAGTGAAACACCACTCTCATATTTTAAATTATTGGAAAATACCAAAAACAGTCAGTTCCGCATATTAGAGCAGTTTAACGAAAAAAGAGATTGGTGTCTCAAACTTTATTTTGATAATTGTTATCAACACCCATGCAATGAAAGATATTGTAGTTTACATTCAAACTTCAGCGACATTTCAATGCGTCAATAATGCAATAAATCTTTATAGTTATCAAAATTTCAACACTAGCAAGACCATTTAGTCGAACCAGTAACATCCCAGCGCATCAATACAAGTCTTAACTCGTTTTTCTATGTCAAATAGTGAAAGCTGCAAATATTCAAAATCAAAAATTAACCATTTGTATTTTAAGCCTAATAACATTTAAAAATTCGAAAAATTGCAATTACCAATGAAATCAGCTTAAGAAAAAATAAATACTGCCAGTAGTTAAGGTGCTTCCTTTGATCACAATTCTACACAATCCGTTCGGCATTAAATGATGATATTTTACCATTTTTTATGGAGTAATATATATATATATATATATATATATATATATATATATATATATATAAGAATTTACTTTGGTAGTATAAAATACTAAAGCATAGTTCCATTCCCATTTTTCGATAGAGAGGGATGCTGATAGCCGACATCAATACAACGACGTTCGGTTGAGAGCCGTAAAGCTCATAGACCACACGCCAGCGCCGACACATTTAATGTGACTCTAAGCTTTTGAACCAACTACGCTTGAATAGTTGTATATATAAAGAGTAATAAGAGTCCTTCCAGTCGTCCGTGCTGCAATCGGTAGGAGCATATGCATATAGAACTAAAACGCAACGTTGATTACGGTTTCTGACATTGATTTTAGTAAATGCATTTATTCGTGCCACACAAAGTCGACTAATTCCAGCGATTCATTAAGTTGAACAAGCTTCAGCTCGTAAGCTAAAGACAATACCGAATCCCCATTTACCGGCTTTAGAGAACTCCGTGGAACCAGAGGTTCGAAGCCAAAAACGCGTAGATAAGAAAGGTTTATGCAATTAGGAAATTTGTCTAGGATCCTGTTTTCAGGTTTCAGATATGCAAAATATATCTATTTCTAATTCAGCAGACATACATACAAGTGTTTCTTGTTGTCTAGTCTATTTTAATATTCGCACATTAGATGCGCCGACGTTAAATCCTAACCTAGTTTCAATGAATGTTAGTCAACTTGAACTATTTTTTTATATTTGGTAATCCAATACTGGACTCAGTGATATGATCAGCATCAACCATATTCATAGCAGCAGAAAGAGCGTTATTGTTAGATTGAAAAGAGGAATGAGAAGGAAAAGAAACATAATCGAAAATAAAGATGTATGCAGTAGCCTGATTTAGCTTATCCATCATGTACGTCTCAACATATAAGACAACTGTTTTTATACTGCGTGATGGCCTATGCAGAATTAATTCATTATAATTCGTATTGTTCACTGTTGTGTGTGCTGTATTAGAACACTAAGACGCCTATTCAAAATGGGCTTGCTTAACACATTAAACCTTAATATAAGTTAGTTGTATCTACATCTGTCATCTGGGCAGATAGTGTTCATCAGCCTTGGGTGGCAGATAAACTAAGAGAATAAAAACTCACACAAACCATCCCCACTAGGAAATGGCGACCTAGTGTTCAGTTACAGCCCACACTAGAATTAATTCCAGAAACCTTAATATACGTTGATTGTATCTATATATGCTCTCATCGATTGCAGCACAGACGACTATAAAGACGCTTTTTACTCTGTAAAAACTATTTATTATATGGAACAAAAATATCAGATATAGTCTTGGTTAAGCGTGACATAAATGCACAAGTTGAGTGCTCAAATAACGCAGAATTTCATTTAGGTGGAAGATACACTTCGAGGTCAATGCACAATGATAATGGTAAGCGATATTTGGATAGCTGCGCGAAACAGATTATACTTAAGTAGCACAAACTTCAGTGCACCATATAGCGACCTCCGACAACGGTGGACTCAAATAGATCATGTAGAAATTAGTTATAGTTGGCGTGGATGCACCCAGGATTGTCATTCGTTGTGGAACTCTTATGTCAACTTCGACCATGCTCTTCCGTTTTCCGCGAAAATAAGAACAACCCTTAAACAATTTAAGCAAACCCGAATAACCGTTCTTCCGACAAAAATATGAAGATATTCTAAATTTAGATCGACCTGAGCTTGATGGCAACCATTCGAGTTTACTTTGGACAAATATAAATTCCATTATGCACAATGCAAGTACTACTGTACTTAGAATTGTAGGCTTCCGTAAAAATAACCATAGGGTCTCCGTAAAATCTACGGTGATATTTAAAACTAGGCGTCAACTTCGAGCTGGCTCAGCTTATAATAAAACGCGTAAAATTGTTAGACGCCAAATTAAGCGCAGTCTAAAATTAATCTTGAATCCTTAAGAACCACAGAGGCTGAAGAAATAGACGTAAAATTCGCGTTAGGTTATAGTCGCTGTTTATTCCAAATTATTCGCGCAGCAGATCAAAAAATTAAAAATCAGCGAAAATATAAATGATAGTAACAGCCATTTAATAACCTATAAAATAAGTCGTCTTGATATGTTGGCTGAACGTTTCAAACATCAATTTTCTTTGACATATGTGTCAGCTCCGATTCCCGAAAGCATGTCTGAATCAACAGTTTGTAATATTAATCTCGAAAGATTTTCAGGGTTATAAATGCGGGATTCATTCCTGACCCTTAAACGTAGCAATGTTTCAGGCGCCGATTATTTGCTTCCGAGCTTATTTAAGAATGGAGGCAATATAATATCGGGAGTGCTGACTAACATTTCCGTAATGAGGAGACCGTGCCCCTCGCTGGAAATGAGTCGACCATCATGTCTATCTTCAAAAAAGGCAATCATATTTGTGTGATATCATACGTGGTATAAGCTTTACTCAAGTCGTTTCTAGGTTAACAGCTTCGATTATCTTACGCCATATTAGCGCTCCGCGTGAAGTTTTATAGATAATATTTTTACCCTAAGGCAAGTTCTGTAACGGCGATATGTTTATCGCTGCCCCATAAAAGCCGTCTTTCTGGCCATCATGCGTGCGTTTGATTCAGTGGATTGCTATTTTTTATTCGATATTCTGTCGAAATTTGTAAATACTATACGCGCTCTCTACACAAATACTTCTGATTGCGTTAAGGTCTACAGCGAATTAACGCACAAATTTGCAACCAGCAGTGGTGTTCGTTAAGATTGTCCACTTTCCCCATTTTCGTTTAATTTTTAAATCGATACTATTATAAACAACACTTTTCCACGCATTCAGGATGCAGATGTTGAAGTTCTCCCGGGCAGTAAACTAGTCGATCTTGACTATGCAGACGATATCGTATTATTATTCGACGAACAAGATGCTGCTCAGGCCAACTTGAATAGATTAGCAGACGTTCTTCGTCTCTCGATATGAAATTCGCACCCTCTAAATTTAAGATACATTTACAGGATCACCAACCACTCACCAACTTTGCGACCGCAGAGTAAACTTCAAGATATAGTTTACAGATGTACGTACCTTGGCAGCTCCATCAATAACTCAGGCAATATCTCCGACGAGGTGATTATAAGAATCGCGAAAGCTAGAGAAACTTTCTCGAGCTTTCGCATTTATGAAGAAACGCGAATATTTGTGCAATGCATCTGTACGCAAAGTTTTATTATACGCCAATGAGACACCCATTTTTAGTTGATGATTCTAAAAGTTTAAAATCATTTGACTATCCTTGTTTGCGAAGCATAGCTCATGAAGGTTACCAAATACAAATAACCAATTCTGACATACGTATACGTATTTTTGGATCAGCCAACAAGTGATCCTCGTTAGAAAAACAAATAATGCCCGATCAACTATGTTAACTCGGTCACGTTTTTCGTATGCCCTCAATGCGATTGCCCAGAATTAAACAGTTAAAATCAACTACATTCAAATTGGGTAGTACAGTATGGGGTCCAAGTGCGCATTGTATTTCCTGACTGGAAACCCTACGTGAAATGATAGCGAGTCGAGTTCAGTGGCGAAATTGTTGCATATTTCTAGTATGGTCATCGTTAATTTCTTCTCCTAGATGAGTAGAATTAGCTGTGGGGTTTTGTTATGTTTATGATAAGATACAGTGAAAGCCAAAATGACGCTCTATTGCTGCTTTTGCCTTAAAGATTACCTGCCTATACTAGTGTTGTGTAGAAGTTAAGTTTGCTTCGATGCTAGGTTATCTAGGTTAATATGCTCAAAAGGAACTAAGCCCTCCTAAAAAATCTATAATAATTTGTGTGCTCATATTAATCTTTGTCATTATTAAAAATTGTACTGTTACTATTCTCATGGTTATATAGCAGTGAAACGGGAGTTACTAATAGTTTGTGTATTTATGTGCATGATGATAGAATGCAGATTTCCCTGGATGAGACGACGACTAAAGGTCACTTGTACATCGTATTCGCCAGGCTAATGATGCGAAACTGTTAGATTTCCTGTATGGCTGGTTTATAGATTAACATTAGTTAAGACAGCGGTTCATAGATTACGTAGAATCGTTGTTCCACTGGTCAGAAGACATGACGATGGGTAAAATTATTAAGTGGACAAAATCTAGTCAAAAGGCCTGGTTAGTTTTGTTTTGTAAGTCAAGACACATCTGAAAACCACTGTACATTTAACCCCGAACAGCACGTCTAAGTAGATACACCCTACATGATTATGTACATATAAGTTTACAATACATTAAAAGAATTTCTTTTAAGAAAACCTATGTATGAGCTGCCAGAAACAGATGATAGATGTATCATGCGTACCAGAAACATATACTAGTGTAACCACTATGAGCTAGGGAGTAAAATTTACAGTTGAAATTACAATGACAGCACCCAAAAGCAACAATGAACTACTGTGAGCATCCGATAACAATTACGTCACATTCTTCGAACTCCTTAATTGTATCAATAGAGATAGATAAGCTGTGGATTTTCTTAAATGTGAGAGTAAAATAACTAACGAGTTGAAATTAAATCGCTGAACTATTACGTTACAGGCGCTACTTTGTTGCTGAGACTTTTGCAACCAGCAACAAAAAGGTTTTCACAACATCAACAGTTAAATATTGACGGCAAATTTAATGCCATCTAGAAATTTTAGAAATTGACAAGTCATCCAGATAGATAAAGCCAGCCACATATTTAGATATAATATATGAAAAAATAAATCCAAATAAATATATGACTTAGTGTATGACTACAGTATTTCTAAACAACGATAATTTCACACAGAAAGGATAAACTTACCGGATAATATAAAGATACAAAGCATTATCAACATATTTAGCATTAACAACCTCAATGTCAACCTTTAATACTCGATAAATAAATTCCCTACCTCAGGTTTAACGCCTCCAGTATCGCCTATTATACTTTGACTAAGCTTCTTTTGTCTACGCTCTTCAAATTCTGCAATTAAGTGCTCACATTCAAGGTTATCCTCTGGTTCCCATGTGTTTTCTGATTCTGGATAACCTTTCCATTTTAAGAGGTATTCCACAGCTCCATTTCGGCGTCTACGACCAACAACCCTTTCAACTTCATATTCTTCATTTCCACGCATCATCTTAGCGGATTAATATTTTTAGTCATTACAAATGACAAAGAAATTAATTTTTAAAATGCGTAAATATAAAAAAGAAAATAGAACACTAAAAGCATTTTTAAGAATTAAAGATTGCATATGATTATAAGATTGGTTTTCTAACAATATGCGTACAGATTACAAAGAAAATACATATTTAAAATTTTCAGTTAAACGACGATTTACTATGTATGGTGTTAAGTATAAAGTTAAATAAATTAAATAGCTGCCGCCAATAAAAGTAATAATATTGTTACATTTGTAACGACACAAATCAATGCCGACATATTGCGTAAATTAAATTCAAATTTATTTACGTTGCACCAATGAGAAAAAAGCAAAATTGCCGTTTAACCACGTTTAACCAATAGTTTGCAAGTAGACATATTGCATGCTATTTAAGCACGGTAATTTACCATGCAAGTCAGTTGTGGCATTTGCATTCTACCTGCTTCACGCGTGTGCGTTCTGTCGGCTGTCAATACCTACGCTGGTGATTTGATAGTTTCACCAACAACTAACTACATCCGTGACTCATCTTGTTGCGGGATACCGGAGAGACGAGCCAATTGAGTGCAGGACCTGCAGGACGCTATCCACAACGCGATTACAGCTCAACCACGGGAGCGACAACTCAACCAGAGTCCACCCAAGGCTCTAGGACATCTTCAAACTCTGAAGACTTCAAGAGAACGCATTACCAGGCCCTCTTAAGGGCCCCCATATCAGTAACTAATCTCTATTCAGAGCACCTTAACCGAGTTTGTAACGTCGTACGGCATTTACTTGAAGCCGGGGCGTTTACAAAATTGGCGACCGCGCCAGGATATTGATTATTGTTCTGATTTTTTTGGTATAAATAAAATTGACTTCCTTTTTCATCTATTTGGGATAAAAATCGATTAACATTTGCGTTTTTCTCTACCGTGATCGTGGTTTTCTGGAATTCTGTTGGGTATATATATTCGTGGATTTGTGATTTTTTTTGGGGGGTATAATAATAATAAACGGAGCCTCTGTTCGTCTTTCCTACGTACAAAACGGCACCGTACGTACTGTTCTGCGCTCATTCAACTGTGGAAAATAATAATACATTGGCATCAAAGGCCGACGGGGCCTCTGTTCATCTTTCCTACGTACAAAACGTGCTTTTGTTCTGCGCTCATTCAACTGTGGAAGCTGTTTGTGGAATTTCCGAATGAGTGTCAATTTCCACAGCTGACGGAAAGGACAACAGACCGCAGGCACAAGGGTGCATCAGTATCGGGAAACGTCTGGCGCAGGAAGTAGAAGACCGTACTTTCTGCACATCAACGGCATCAACGGCGCTACAGGGAAGAAGCCAACTACAATCCGACATCCCTGTCGACTCTTTTCGTCCACACCGAATTTTTGACATAGAGAACCAAACAGACAATGCCGGTCGCAATCACCAGCCTACTTGTTTGCATGACCCGGCCAAACAGCCCAACGAACTTCTGCACCTTCTTGATTTCAAAACTGGCGAAGAGTTCATCGTAGACACAGGTGCGGCAGTCTCAGTTCTCAAATGTGATTCAATGGCCGAGATGTCGCTAGGCGTTCTTCTCGCAACAGCTACAGGCGAGCCCATACCAACTTATGGCTGCCAATACCGCACACTCAACATAGGTCTACGACGTGAATTTTCCCACAACTTCATCATTGCCAAGGTCTCACATAATATAATAGGCCTTGATTTCATTCTAAAATTTCGGCTCATTGTTGATCTTGCCAATCAAAAATCATCGACCCCTCTACCAGACTCGAACAAAATTTTTGGACACTTCCCTCCGAGCGTTTGGAGTTACAGGTCATTCAGCCAACCCCAGTGCATCATTCAGCAGATATATCAGCAGCTCTTCGAAAATACAAATCGCTTTTCGATCTTAACAAGTCAGAGCTACGAGTCTCCAACAAGATGCATCATATTGTCACAGAAGGACAATCTATTGCACTCAAGAAGCGACCACTAGCTCCTGCTAACCTTAAAGCTACCAAAGAAGAATTCTCAAGGCTTTTGGAAGAGGGAATCATCAGACCGTCAAAAAGTTCATAGGCGTCACCACTGCACCTAGTCTCTAAATCAAACGGATCGTACAGAGCCTGTGGAGACTACCGTAAGCTAAATTCAATGACAAAATCTGATGCATATCCTATTTCAAATATCAACACTTTACTTGAAAAACTCAACGGCAGCAATTTCTTCTCAGTTATTGACCTCAGACAAGCGTACCATCACATACCGGTAGCACCAGAGGATATCGAGAAAACTGCAGTCATCACTCCATTTGGCCTTTTTGAATATCTTTACATGCCTTTTGGACTTAAGTGTGCTACTCAGACATTTCAAAAATTCATAGACAACATACTTCGCGACGACTCTGCTTATTGTATGTCGTATCTCGATGACATTATGGTATTCAGTCCAGATCTAGAATCTCATGCGAAATATCTACGAAATGTCCTCTCACGCTTATCCAACCACGGACTCCTGATCAACTGTGACAAGACGCAGATTGCAACTTCATCCGTCGACTTCTTAGGGCATCGTATCACGGCCGAAGGTATTCAAACGTTGCCGTCAAAGACGAATTCAATCAGGAATATCAAGTCACCAAGGACTGTGAGCGAGTTGCAGAAAATCCTGGGAGTACTAAACTATTATCGCAAGTTCCTTCCGGGCTTTTCAAAACAACTTTATCCTTTGTGCAGGCACCTGCGGAACCGAAAAGGACTTAGCAAGAATTCCATCATTGCTTGGTCATCCGAAGACGAGGAATTACTTCGACTTGCCATCAACTCGTTAGCAAATGCCACAATGCTAACGCATCCAGATTTCGAAAAGCCATTTCTACTCACGACAGATGCTTCTGAATTCGCTATTGGAGCCACTTTGGAACAAGAGATCGACGGAGTTCGGAAGCCTATCAGTTTCTACTCGCGTACTCTCCAACCAGTAGAAACGAGGTACGACACTTTCGGCCGAGAACTTCTCGCCATCCACGACGCAGTGCGCCATTTTATCAGCATCATTGGCAGTAGCAGATTTGTTGTTTTCACAGATCATGCACCACTAGTTAGCGCACTTCGAAACGCAACTTCATCTATCGCCAAGTACCCTGCCAGAGTGGAAAGACAGCTTTCTCGTCTAAGCGAATGGCAATTTGACGTCTTTCACGTCAAGGGCAAACAGAACTTCATTGCAGATGCCCTGTCCAGGCCAGACGTCTCTCTACAACCACCTTCGCCGTCACCATTCACTGTCAACTCCGTGGCACTCAGTGAACCTGCACTAACGCCAACGCTCCTGCGAACTGAACAACGCGGTGACATTCACATTCAAAGATCAATAGCCCGTCACCCAACCAAGTTCATATGCCGTCTGTGGGAAGGCTTACCAATTGTTTACTTCACGGGTACGCAGCCCAACAAGCCAGTTCTGCCGACCAGCCTTCAGAGAAAAGTTTTCGATTCAATTCACTCAATTTCTCACCCAGGAAGCCAAGCGACTGTCCGACTTCTTACAGATCGTTTCTGGGGTCACAGACTTAGGCAGAATGTTAAACGATGGGTCTCAGAGTGTGCTATTTGTCAGAAAAACAAGATCACACGACACACTCGTTCTAAGTTGCAACATTTTCGATCTACTTCTCGCCTAGCCATCGTCCACATCGACATAGTTCATCTGACAAAGGTTCAAGGTTTCAGCTACCTTCTAACTATGATCGATAGATTTACACGGTGGCCTGCGGCATTACCTCTTGGCACCATTTCTGCAGACGAAGTAACTAACGGTTTTATCTCTGCATGGATATCCAATTATGGTGTTCCCAATGAGGTCATCACGGACAGAGGCACTTGCTTCTCATCTGATCGTTTCAAAACCACCTTGCGGTACATGGGATGCATCTTACGCCAGACGACTGCCTACCATCCCAAAGCTAATGGCATGGTAGAGAGAATGCATAGGGAACTCAAAGCAGCTTTAGCATCCTCGTCCATTAATGGCAACTGGGTCGATGCACTACCTTTAGTTCTGCTGGCCATGCGTTCCCGTACTCGTGAATCCATTAAAACGTCTGCGTCACAACTCTTGTATGGCATGGATCTACGCCTGCCTAGTCAGCTCCCACGTCTACTACCGGCACAAGATGACCCACAAAACGAAGCTACCCGCCTTCGACTTCATTTCGGTAACATGTCCGAACAGCAGCCGAGACACACGCCTCGTCCAGTCTTCGTTCACCCACAGCTCCACAGCTGCAAGAGAGTACTCGTTCGCAACAATAATGCTGTTGCACCACTACAACCCAAGTATCGCGGTCCTTACCCGATTTTACTCAGACAGCCAAAATACTTCATCATTATGCAAGGCGCTACACCGACATCAGTAAGCATAGACAGGTTAAAACCGTTTATCGAACCACCTGATCCTGAGAGCGTTCAACCTTCTACACACGTCTCAGGCTCCGTCTGCTCACAATCTCAATATCCTGATTTGTATAACGCGTAATTGATTTTTTTAAACATTAACATTAACTATCAAAATTTTTTTTAACCTTACGTTATTTTCGTATTTGTCTCACGTGGCATAACCAGCTGTTCTTAGCTAACAATTGTGTAGCATTTTTGAACAGTTCTTTGGTATTATGCCATCTCTGAGGCAATGTTCGTGTACATATTTTTATGCAGTTACCTTTGATTTTAATGTATATATTTTTACATTATAATGTATTTCTCACACATGACATTACACTGCCTATTTTGGTATGACCAGCTACTTAGAGCTAACGCTTTCGTGTAGCAACACTAAGTAGTGATCAGCTTCATATCATGGTACAGGCCACTTTCAATGCATATCTCAACTTTATCTATTTCACAAAGACCACTCTACAAATGCCATGACCACAACGTCGAGCACTTTAGCTCCTTTGGTCGTATACAAACACATTGACAACGATCCAACCTGCTTAGGTTTTTAACTTAAACCTGGCAAATTCAGAGGCGATTTACCTCGAAATCTTCACGCTGCGGCTCCAAATACTTACACTGCTCTATTTTGCCTCACGTGCTATGACCGTCCACTAGAGCTAACTATTTGTGTAGCAATCCCTAGTGGTTACCTGGCATCATATCATTGTTGAAGCAACCAAGAAGCATATTTAAGCCCAGCACTTATGGTTCATCATATTTTTGCTTAACTTGGTTCGAACTCTGTCATGCATTTCTTATCTAGCCTCGCAGAGAGGAATTTTTTTCCTTTTTTTCAGAGGAAAGTGTTGTAACGACACAAATTAATGGCCGACATATTGCGTAAATTAAATTCAATTTTAGTTACGTTGCACCAATGAGAAAAAAGCGAAACTTGCCGTTTAACCAATAGTGTGCAAGTAGGCATGGCATGCTATTTAAGCACGGCAATTTACCACGCAAGTCAGTTGCGGCATTTTGCAATCTAACTTACGTCACGCGTGTGCGTCCTGTCGGCTGTCAATACTTTCGCTGGTGATTTAATAGTTTCACCAACAACTAATTACATCCGTGACTCTTCTTGTTGCGGTATACCGGAGAGACGAGCCAATTAAGTGCAGAACCTGCAGGACGCTATCCACATCGTGATTACAGCTCAACCACGGGAGCGACAACTCAACCAGAGTCCACCCAAGGCTCTAGGACATCTTCACACTCTGAAGACTTCAAGAGAATGCATTACCAGGCCCTCTTAAGGGCCCCCTATCAGTAACTAATCTCTATTCAGAGCAACTTAACCGAGTTTGTAACGTCATACGGCATTTACTTGAAGCCGGGGCGTTTACACATTCCAGCAAGAGCGATGGTGTAATGCTCCATGCGTATTGCTTTATAACGTTACATAAAGCACCCAGACAAACATTTTACTGCATGTGGCCCTGCAGAATATCGTAAGAAACATTGAATAGTGTGGAGGAAGTTAAATCCTCCGCCTTATGTAAAATAACATTGACTGATAAATTTAAACCACCATAGCTGATTGTAACGAATTTTATTTAAAAAGAATTTTTTCTTTTTATTTTCCTGGTATTGTAATTTTGTTCTGCTGCATTTTAAAATTTTTTCCATAGTAAACGATTACATCATTATCAAATATAATTCTCCATCAATTGCCTTTGTTCTGATATATAATAACATTGAAGAGGAGCCTTGGAACAGGTATATTTGATTTTATCGTTGGGTCACGTTTATACTATAACAGATTATTGCTGAAAGGAACAGCTTTCCAACTTTCACTTTCCGATTGCCTAACAGTAAGTGTCGATTTAATTGTTATCTCATATATTCATGGATATCGATATTAAATTTGAGGACACAAGTAGGTTAGTGCAGGACATAGCGGACTTGAACTTAAGTAACGGAAATAATCATATAAGCCTATCAGACTCTACTGTGAATTTTAGGACTTCCAGCGATCTGGCATCTATGGGGCTTACAGACACGAATAGGTTAGGGGCCTCAAAAAAATTTGGCGACCGCGCCAGTCCAAAAATTTTAAGTCTACCACAGTATAAATCAGAAAAAAATTCAAGTTGGGTACGAGATGCCAAAATGATATTCAGTGCTTATAATATCGTGAACCCTATGGATAAATTTGTTGCAGCATGGATGGCATTGCCTGAAAATTTCCGAAATGCATTGGAAAATTTCAGAGACAGAACTGTGGAAGAAAAGCCGTACAATGCATTTGAGTTATTAATAGCTGAAATTCAACAGAGATATCAGCCTGGAAGATCAGTGCAAATGTGCGAATTATTACGCTTAGAAAAAATGGGGCGTCAACTACCGTCCGAATTTTATGAACGCCTTTGCACAAAAGCTTCCAGGTTGAATATATCTAGAGATGTAGTCAACTCCATTTTCACAGCTGAGCTACCAATTACGCTTAGAACAACATTGGAAGTATTTGACACAATGAGCATAGATTGGCCAACAAAACTCAGAGGGTTAGACGGCGTGTATAAACAGCAGGAACCACAAGTACATGCTGTAATAGCAGATTCTGTAACGATGCAGCCAGTCAGGGCAGATACCGAAAACCACCTGACTATACAAGAAACCTTGCGTTTCTTATGTAGAGAAGTTGCTAGCTTACGTAGTGATATTGCACAACTTCAGAGTCAGGATAAGTATAATAGACGTCGAGGGAGTCACTCGCGTCAACGCTTCGAAGGGCCACGCGGATGGTGCAAGGCACATTGCGAATACGGACGCAGTGCGAAGTGCCAAGGTGAGAATTGTATTTACCCGCGATTAGGTGGACCCAGATGGAAAGGAAGCACAAAACCGGTTGAGAGAAATCCATCACCGGGAAAAGGACAAAACCCCCGCTAGTAGGAGCCGCAAGGGGTGTTCCATTGCAAAGGCTCCCAGATATGCCTTTAAAAGGCATACTCAAAGCTAAAGATGCGACTAGAACAAATAGCACCGAGATAGAAGGCAAGAGAGTCCGATTCTCACTAAGCGGAGATCTGGAAAACATTGCCGGATTGTCCAGCAACAAGTTCATTATTAAGGATGAATTATCTGGATTAGAATTTCTCATTGATACGGGTGCTGAGGTAAGCATAGTTAGGTCAGACGTGGTGGAAGCAGATTGCCCCACATTTGATTATCAACTATGGGCCGCTAACGGTAGTCCGTTTGGAGTAAAAGGGATGAAAGAAATGTCGGTAACATTAGGCCAGAAATCTTCCTTCCGATGGAATTTTCTAGTAGCCGATGTCAAGGACCATATCATTGGCATGGATTTCTTGACACATTTCAAGCTGACATTAGACCCCAAGGCTAGGACTATCGCAGAAGGCGTAGGGATAGCAACACCTACTGATTCTAACACGTCGGCAGTTAGAACAGTCCTCTTACCTGGTCCATCAGTCGCACATGACTTTGCCGATATAATCGAGAAGCACCTAGCAGTGTTTCAGCCTTTCAGTGCCAAAAGGATAGGTTTGAAGACAGGAGTAGAACACCAAATAGAATTGGTGGCTCCGTTGCCTTGTTCACCAAAGGCTCAACCATTGGCACAACACAAGCAACAAGTTGCTTTGTCAGAATTTCACCAATTGCGCGAAGAGGGGATTTGTAGAAGGTCAAATTCCAATTTTGCTTCCCCAATAGTGGTAGTTCCCAAACCTGAACCGGGTCAATGGAGGGTTTGTGAGAATTATCGTCTATTAAACTCAGTGACGAAGGGTGATTCTTATCCTCTCCCTAACCAGAGTACTTTGCTCCGAGATATAATGGGATATGAGGTTTATTCAACTTTAGATCTCCAGAAAGCGTACTATCAGGTACCAATGGAAGAAAGTTTGATACCACTCACCGCAGTCAGATTTCCAGGAGGGGGATCGCATGAATTTCTTCGAATGCCTTTTGGTTTGAAAAATGCTAGTCAGACATTCCAGCGTTTGGCTGAAGAAATCCTTCAGAATTGTCCATTTGCGAGGGTGTATATAGACGACATAATAATTTTTAGTCGCTCACGAGACGAACATCGTACGCATTTGGAAACGGTTTTGACCAGGCTGGAACAATATGGATTAGTGGTCAAACCTAATAAGAGTAATATAGGTTGCTCTTTAGTTAAATACCTTGGTCATATACTTTCCAAAGACGGAATTAAACCTTTGGAAGATAAGGTCCAAGCCATTAAGGACGTAACGGAACCCCGAACCGTACGCCAGTTGCGAAGGTTCTTGGGCATGATCAGCTATTATCGTCGATTCATTCCAGGTCTAGCCGGAATTCTTGGATCGTTAACAAGCCATCTCACTCGTGAAAAGAGCACGATCAAGAAGTCTTGGCCTATAAACTTGAGTCCGGAAGACCGAGAAAAATTCCAAAAGGCCAAGGAAATGTTAAGTGACGTAACCACATTAGCACCTGTAGATTGGGAAAAACCTTTCGAACTAATCACAGATGCCTCAGATGTTGCATTAGGGGCAGTGCTACAGCAAAGAGATCAGGACGTAGTAAGACCGATTGGGTTTTATAGCCGTAAGCTTAATGATCGAGAAAAACGTTATGATACGTTTGGCAAAGAGCTTCTAGCAGTGTATGCCGCAGTGATACACTTCGAGCATTACTTAGATGGTCACAAGTTTAAGTTATTGACTGAGCATAATCCATTGATCAGCATACTTTGTAAAACAGCTAGGATTAATTACTCTCGTAGAGTAAATTCTAAAATAACACGGTTAGCAGAGTTCAATTTCACTGTCTCATATTGCTGGTAAAGACATACGGGTATGGGTAAGAGCCTGTGCCAAGTGTCAAACGTGTAAGGTGTGGAGACATACCAGAATCGAGATAAAGAATACCAATTGGACGGTTCAGACACGTACACATAGACATTGTCGAGATGCCTGAAGTAAATGGAAAAAAATACTTGCTGGCAATTGTAGAAAGATTTAGTCGTCAATTTGAAGTGGCGATTTTAAAAGACATGACAGCGCAAGAAGTCTTGTTCGCGTTTCTACATAATTGGATATCGCGTTATGGTGTTCCGAAAAAGGTCACTAGTGATCGTGGTAGTCAATTTATGTCAGAGCTTTTCGTAAGATCCCTCAACATCATGGAACCACTATAATACATACTAGCGCGTATAACCCACGAGCGAATGGGATGGTAGAAAGGCTACATCGTGAACTGAAAGCTGCATTAAGGTGTACTAGTGGAACAAGCTGGATACACGATCTTCCTATAGTACTACTCGCCATGCGCAACAGATATAGGGCACAATTAGGAACTTCCATAGCAGAATTGGTTTATGGAGAACCATTAAGGTTGCCTGGAGATCTTCTAATAGAAACTCCAAGTAGTCTTGATTGGGCTTCTAGTTATGTAAATTGGTTTGTAGGAGCACTTAGAGACAAGATGTGTCGTTTGGCCCCAACCAAGACTAGAAAAGCTAAAAACAAATGCTATGTGTCCTCTGATTTAATCTCGGCTTCGCATGTGTATATAACTAATGAGAATAGGAAGAACTGCCTGACACCATTTTACAAAGGACCATACATGGTCAAGAGGATGACTGACAAGTATGTCATCGTAGAAATAAATGGCATTGAGGATTGTGTTACGTTGGATCGTTGTATTCCCCAGTTTATCTGGATTGACGGTATGACTGAATTAACAGATGCGTCGAATGATCGTTCCATGGGCGAATCTGATGTGTGCAATCCCATCATGCAGGCACATAATGAAATGCAGAACTCTGAAGAAGCGTTGTCTAATATAGCAAAATCTTATTCTACTGAATCACAGCATGAAAACTATTTGTCGATACCAGATGATTTTGAAGAACCAGTGAATGTTGTACCGGGCGAGATGACGACGTCAGGGGCGCCAGTATGCACAACTCGTTCTGGAAGAGTACATCGTCAGCCGAAGAACTATGATTACGTCTATTATTAGACGCCTTTTTTGAGAAGGTGGTGTATGTAGAGGATGTTAAATCCTCCGCCTTATGTAAAATAACATTGACTGATAAATTTAAACCACCATAGCTGATTGTAACGAACTTTATTTAAAAAGAAATTTTTCTTTTATTTTCCAGAACATTCTTTGTTTAAATACTTGATTTTAAAATTGTGCGCTATTTTCAGTTTTTGAGTATCTCGCTCCTTGTCTGGTATTGTAATTTTTGGTCTGCTGCATTTTAACATTTTTTCCATAGTAAACGATTACATCATTATCAAATATACTTATCCATCAATTGCCTTTTGTTCTGATATAAAATAACATTGAAGAGGAGCCTTGGAACAGGTATATTTGATTTTATCGTTGGGTCACGTATATACCAGAACAGATTATTGCTGAGTGGACCAGCTTTCCAGCTTTCACTTTCCGATTGCCTAACAGTAAGTATCGATTTAATTGTTATCTCTTATATTCATGGATACCGATATTAAATTTGAGGACACAAATAGGTTAGTGCAGGACATAGCGGACTTGAACTTAAGTAACGATAATAACCATATAAGCCTATTAGACTCTACTGTGAATTTCAGGACTTCCAGTGATCTGGCATCTATGGGGCTTACAGACACGAATAGGTTAGGGGCGTCAACAATATGACTTATAACATATAATCTAGAATTGAATTGCACCGATAATAAATTTGATCTGCATCTACGATTTAAAAATGCATTAGGTTACTTTTTCACTAAAACATCTTCAGATTAAACTGTTATGATGCAGTTCTTCTGAAGCATGTGAAAAAATTAATAACTGACTATATTGAACACCTTAAGATGATAAGGAGTCAACTTACATTAGAATTTTGTGGTAGTATGTTCTAGAAAATTTCCGAGCAGAATATCTCTCGAAGAATGATTAATTCAATATTTACAGTTGTATTGTAACACGCGGCTCCGCGTTACAACCCAACGATTTTCGATATTGACAAATACAATGCTCTTTAAAGTCAAATAAGCTAACTCTGTTTTTACACAATATTTCTCTTAACTGTGATTTTAGAAACATTCTCTGTTAGTTTCAAACAGTTTTAATTGAGATTTCTTGAACTGCAATTTTATTTGTAATTAATAGGGTTGTTTATAAAAGAAACAGAACCGCGCGCAATACGCATGAAACACGCGGTGGACTATTGTGTCACAGTGGATTTATTTCGCTCAGTTTGATTATTCGCAGTTTACTTGAGGGATTTACTGTTCACATTTAACTATGCCTATCCGAATTTCAGAGAATAATGGATTATAATAATGACATGAGTTAAAAACATAGCAAACAGTGAACTAATTATTTGTGAATTGTTGTCATTGAAGTCTTTACACGGATTACACAAATTCATTTTAAGTGACAACTTCCAACAGTGACTATGTTCATATCATCATGTATTTTCAATCGGTTGCATGTATTCATTTCAATTCAGACATTTGTGAAAGAATAATTGCTTGTGTGCAAAATATGTTTCTTCACAAACAGAGCTCATTTTAACTTTAGCTGTCTAGAATACGGACGATTTAGTTTGACTGTGACTGGTGTTTAAGACATTCTTTGTGTTAAATTTTTTTTTGCCGACCAGAGCTCGGTCAATTTGGACTTACTCTGAATTCTATTTCTATTTGAGACATTGTGTACAATATATTTGTGATAACTCATTTGAGCCTTCTTACATCAACCATCCGAAAAATGTCAGAGACTGATCATGACTACGGGTAGTAACAATAGCCACCATGGATATGTAGGAAGGATACAGAATCACGAACTAAATAGCTACACCGCAAAAATACTCCTACATAAATGGTGCCCCGGTTCGTCGAACTCACAGCCAGCAAAAAATTAATAAACATGTAGATCTTGAGAAATTCAAGCACTTTGGATGAATGCCACAAAGGAAAGTGAACCCTAAGGCAAATATCACAGAAAAACACCCTCTCGGGATTACAATGCTCGAAGACAGCTGCACGATGACGGGTGAGGACGATGTTACGCTGCCATCTATTCTCGACAACACTCATACACATAAGAAGAGGTCCAGTTCAGGAAATGCAGGAAGCCCGGTGGTGAGCCCAGCAACAGGCCGCACCAACACATGGACATAGTATAAAATATGTAAATTCGATCCAGACTACCTTGAAGCGTGGGTTGACGATGTTACTTTATTGGCCAAGGTGTCCAATATAACAGACGAGGGCTCAATATTTTTGAGGGCTTGGGAGACGATCCAAATGTCTTTCAGACGCGGACTCAAAGATATACTGCATCAATACACTGAGGGCACATGTGCGCAGCCATGGCAGAGCCTGCAACGCGCCGTCAAGCAGCGTTTGACACCAGATCGAGAAGACAGGCTTACAGAATTAATGAGCCAGATGTCCCTAGGTAGCCGCACGCCTTCTGAGCTATTTAGGGAAATGGAGCACAAAGCCTTAGAATTCAACCTGCCCAAGGAAATCGTAATGCGACTGTTCATACAGAATCTCCCGCCGGCACTACAAGAGATGGCCACGTTCCTGCGCGAATCCCTCGAAGTACAAGACGACGTTCTGCCGGCACGTCTAGACAAGTGGTGGAAGAAACACCACTACAGCTCACCTGCCCAAGAGAAAGGCCACATCACCTCAAGACTGTTCAAATCACAACCCACCGCATCATCAGCCGGAACAAATGTCACGAATGAACGCCTCATCAGCCTGCTCGAGAACCTCACCGTAAGGCCAAATTTGGCCTCAGTCGATGCCGTCCATAATAGACGCGACCAGAGCAGGCGTGACCAGCGTCGACCACCGTCCCGGAATAGCGCCAGGAGGTCGACGTCGAGAGACCGGGCCACAGTGCCACAGTTACCAGCGGAGTGGTGTCCGAATCATCGCAGCTATGGCCACTCCACACGTTATTGCCTCGGAAACGGCTGCACATTCCCGCGCACAGACGCGACGTTCAAGTGGGCGCGGTCACCCTCAACAACTCAGGAGGATCCGCCCATGGTGGGATCAACCTCCTCGGCGGCAGTAGAGGCTGAGCACCCCAAGATTGTTGGCCGCTCCACGTCTGATGGCTCGAAGCACGTTGCTTTCGCGGTAGAGCGCAATCAAACTATTGTATTTACAGCGACGGCTCCAGTCAAGTCATGCTTCAAACGCCCAAATGCCAGCAACCAGTCTCATCGTCAGTTGCCACTATCAACATCTTTTCTCATCCGTGACGCAACCTCTGGCGAATTATTTCTCATAGACACTGGATCAGATGTAAGCTTACTACGCCACAAATATTTCGAACCCACCCACCCAGTCGACACCAGCAGTCTGACCTGCGCCAATGGCTCCAACATAGCGACGTTTGGGGTACGAGTACACACAATCTCGTTCTCCAACTCAAAAAGATGTTTCAAATATCCGTTCATCATCGCCAACACGACAAGAAACATCATTGGACGTGACTTTCTCGAACACTTCGACCTAACCATTCGTCCAAGAACACGAGAGATACGCACTGCAGACAATCAGTTGCTTACATCAGCGTTAAAACATACGACTCGCGCCGAAGCAGTCTCATCTATACAGCTTATTCCTCCAGTTCCTCATGTAGCGCAACTTGACGATGTTCAAAGCCAAATTGCATGCTAGATTAATAGCCGTTCTGGATGTTTATGATAAATTAGAGCTAAATAAGGTGAATCGACAACAGAAACCAAAAATGTATGCCGTAACTGTAGAGTCGTACCTTGAGCAGCAGCTCAATCTTATCACACGAAGACGCTTGGACTTGGAGAAAGTACTTATTATCTTACGACGAGATAGATTTTCGACGAATTCCAAGGTAGAAATTTTAGGCGGAGTTATGTCACATTCTCGAGATTATCGGACGTATTTCAAGCGACAGGCAGGCGAATCGTGTAAACCTATTCAAAGACCACGCGATTAGTGCATTTCGCATCTTAGGTATGACGAGCTTGTAAAATTTTCAGAGGAAGGATGCAACTTTCGACCGTACAACTAATTGAACAGTAGGGGATTGCGAATGAAAGACCCCAAGGAGTGCCTAAACGAGGTGTCCTAAACTCATTAAAGTTAGGTTTGAGACCTCTGATGGAACATACGCGCACTAGTTTGGTCAGTAAGATTGTTAGATTTCAGTTAGAATGAGATCGTGAGAAGGTTTCTGACTATAATAGCAAAAAGTTCGTCATAAGGGATGATCAAAAAGGTTTAAAATTCTTAAAAGACACGAGTGCTGAGGTGAGCATAGTTCGATCCGATGTGATGAAATTAGATGGCTCCACATTCGAATATCAACTATGGGCCGCCAACGGAAGTCCAATAATGGCTAAAAGCGTCAAAGTATTTTCTGTAACATTGGGGAAGAAATCCGCGTTTATCTGAAAATTTCTGGTCGTTGATGTAAAATATAACATTATTGGTATGGATTATTTAATCAAAATCAACCTAACGTTAGATCAGGAACCCGGACGATTGGACAAGACAAGGGAATAACGACATATGCTGAGACTGGGAACTCTGTGATTGGTCAGTTTGACTACGTACTGATTTAGCGGAAATTATTAAGATGAATCTGTCACTGTTTCTACCGTTCAATGCTAAGTGGAATGGGCATAAGACAGGAATATTCACAAAACTGATTTTGAAACATGATTACCATATTCGGCCTAGGCCCAACCGTTTGTGCAACACAAGCAACAGATCACAATCAAATATATTAAGCATTTAGGGGAGTAAGGAATTTAAAGGCGTTCAAATTCAAAATTTGCGTCTGCAATAGTATTAGTTCTTAAATCTGCACCGGGCAATGGAAGATTTCTGGTAATTATTGACTATCGAATTTGATAATGAAAGGTGATTCGTATCCTCTACAGGACCAGAGTACTTTGCTCAGGGATATAATTATGACTAGATTATATCTACAGAAAGCGTACTACCAGGAACCTATGAAGGCCGAGCCTACACCACTCAACGCATTACGATTTCTTTTAGGTGCATCGCATCAGTACTTACGCATGCAATTTTCATTAAAGAATGCTAGTCAGACATTACAGCATCTGGCGCCGAAAGTTCTTCAGGACTGTCTATTTTTTAAGGTTTACATCGCCATAATAATATGCTATCAATCTCGGGGGCAACTGTGTTATGAAAACTGAGATTAGAATGATTGTCAAGCCAGAGAAAAGCAACTTTAAAATTTCTATGATCATTCAATTCCATAAAGGGAATTTATTCTTTGGAAGATAAGTTCCAGGCAATCTGAGATGTGCCGCAACCGCAAATTGTACACCAACTGTGTAGAATTTATGGAATGATAATTTTTTATCGTCATTTCATACCATAATTAGCTGATATTTTGGGATCTTTGACTTGATATATGGTTTGTGAAATAAGTACGATCGAGAAATCCTGGCCTGTTCATTTTATCCAAGATGGTAAGGATAAATTTCAGATGGAAAAAGACCTGTTAAGCAAAATAACCATATTAGCAACGGTGGATTGGACTAAGCCGTTTAAACTGGTCACAGATATTTCTGCTGTAGCCAAAGGGACATTGTTACATTTGAGAAAACGTATTATCATGAAGCCGATAGGATATTATTGCGGTTTATTCTTCAGTGCTGCATTTCGAGCAGTGTATAGACGGACATCAGTTTATGGTATTGGCTGATCGTAAGCCTTGGTAAGTATCATTGATATGAACAACAGTATTAATTGTTATCGGTGGGTGCATTAAAAAACAAACCGACCAGCATAATTTAATTTTTCCATTTTCCATTTTACGGGAAAAGAGAATGTGTTGGCGGAGACTATTAGTAGACCACTCGTATCAGACATATATTTGATCCGATCGCAGCCACTCATCGACTCTATTGCATTTTCGAATAATTTTACCCATCAATTGGTTAACGAGCAGATTTTTGATCCTTTAATAGCTGTGTTGCCTAAGAAGTCAGCGTACACACGAAAGAAGGTTTGAGATAAGAGATTACTGTGTGAAATCTCCTAGAGCCATACAAGACCTTATGTACTGTTGGAATTAAGGTAAAAAATAATTAAACAACTGCATGAATTTGGTCAACCTACCAGTTAACTTCATCTATATTAGTTGGGTCGTTTATGCGGACTCCCTCAGAATTTAAACGAACATTGGTTGCGCGGGTGGTGATAACAGTTATTATAATCAAGGTTGCGGTCTTGATATAAACACCTGACCAATTAATTTCTTACATATGTCAGTATAAACTAAGAATTGTATAGTGTAGAAAAGGCAATTCATCCAGTAGACCGGTTCCTCAGAATTTGTTGTGACTATCCCTATCTCCGCAGTCAAAGTGCTCATTTGTGCTGGTAATTCTCTAACTAAGTTTTCCAAACTATTTAAAGCCATTTTCGCATTGAATACAATTATTTAGAGGAGTTTGTTCGTATAAAGTGTGTCCATTTAGTAAAACAAAATACAAATATATATAATTTCATATTCACTTCCGCGGCTTGTTAGCTGCTTCCATCATTGTACTGACTGTTTCATCTTATTTCTTGCACTTCTTCAACGACTTTTGTTTGTATTCGTGACAGCCCTGGGTAGGAGATCTGGTGTGTTCTCCGTCTCATATGTGACAATTGTAACATATCCTCCCTTCGAGAGTTGGCTTTAGCACATTAATTAAACGATCAAATGAGATAGCTCATGGTTCAATGGAGATGTTAATGGAAACCGCATTTTGCTCTACATCTAACCATTTCAAACGATACGGACCACCATTGAGAGCCTCTCGTGCCATGGGCTTGACATTCGCGACTGTGTCATAGTCGTCTTGCATAGGCTTGTCGTAGTGTGGTGTGCGCATATTCAATTAGCTGTTTCAGGCGCTCCTGAATATCAGCTATAGTGCGGCGCTTATGGGAGCATGAGATAACGGGTTCAGCTGGCAGTCTAACATGGTCTCCAAAAACCATGGTTGTTGGAGCGAATCGTGTAGATTTTGATACTAAAAATCTTTTGTCCAGCTCAAGCGAATGTAATTTGTCTCTCCAGGATCCCGGTGTCTTGTGGCACTAACATTGCAATACCTCTTTCAGCGTCAAGTGTGCCCGCTTAGCCTTCGCGTTGATCTGTTTGTTGTATGTAGCTGGTGGGTACGTTTTATGTCAAGGATCTTATATCACTAATTAAATTCTTTTGACTGGAACTCTGCACCTAGGTCAGTAATATTGACTTGTGATGCACAAATTCGGCTGAGACTAAGGACAGCATAATCTTTTCTGTTGTGAATTTACATAACCTACCCTGACACAAGCCACCGGCAGTGAACCTATCAGATCAGTTTGCAGAAACTGGTTCCGTGCAGTAGCATTGTAAGCAATTGGAGTTACCTTTCCTATAATTACAATAGCGACGAAATATTTGGACATATCTGGCCGATAAAATCGCGACTGAAATATCTCGATGTGGCGACCGGCGGAGAGATGTTCCAACGTTTCATGCTACAAGGCCATCAATTCTGTTCAAATAGACTCCGGCACAAACCATTGCACTGTTCGTCCTGCTATTCACACCAATAGGCCGATTTTTAGGCTCAACGCTTATTATGTTGTGCGCACCACTGTGTCGTTTTTAACTGATTGACTATTTCTTGGCATGTGGCATCAATTCCCTATTCTACTGAGACTTTGATAAATTGCGAAACTCGTACAGTTAAAATTCTGCTGAGAGCATCGTCTGCCGCATTCTCGATGTTGGTTCCTTTGGTTCTTCAATGGCTCGGTGCACTCGTTTTTTCTCAATATCTATTCATACCCACTGCATTAGTGTTTTATGATCGGTAAGGTCGTCTATATTTCCAGTAATGACAAAATACCTAAACTTTCGTAATGAAATATTGTACGGCCAGTACTTTCTATTCTTTGACGATATAGTTTTGCTTCGCCTAAGTGAGTGGGCAACTAATACATTGCGCCGGATATGCGACGTATATAACACTGTTTCTATGCCAATATCTGACGCGTCTGTAACATCTGACATACTATCCACCGGGAAAGTCAAATCAGTTGGTCTCGTAATTTCCGTTTACATATGGTAAACGATTCTTTGAGCCTCCTCCTTCCACCGAAACTATATCCTGTCACTAGTTAAATTAGACAAGTGTTGTTGCGTTACTTCCATTATTGCGAGATATGGTCTATAGAAATTCATCAAACCAATAAGCCAGAGCAATTTTTTTCTAATAGAGCGTACGACATAGACATTGATAGGTTGTACATTCGAATCTAATGGTACACATCCCACTGTTGAGACTAAATTACCCTGGAACCACATTTGCCGATATATTAAAATTTTTTGCTGGATTAAAATGTGATCACAATTCTACGTCATTTGACAAAATCTGCAGCCGAATATGTAATTGATGTTACTTAGTGGTCCATATAAAAACATCATCAACGTAAGCCGTTGGACAGAGTTAGTCGGATACAAAAAATTCCATCATTCTTCGGAACACTTTCGGTGCATTCTTAAGACCAAATGGTATCCGAATGATTTGAAAATGACCTTGGGGTACGTACAATGCTAACTTTCACCAATCTTCGGGGCGAACGCCAATTTGCCAAAATCCCTGTTTAAGGTATAGCACGGCAAACCTTTTGCTTCGCGCTAGCTGTAGGAACAAAACACACAGAGAATGCTTGGGATAAGCATCAGGTTTAAACATCGAGTTTATTTGCCGGAAGTCAGCCGCCGGTCGCAGTGAACCATACATTTTTATAAAAATAACATGGGAGCACAAAACACAGAATTGGATGGTCTAAGGTCGCCAGTCTTTTTCATCTGAATCTGAACAGATATTAGGGTACTCTGCTGCTATTCTTCTCTCAATTCTCAAATCTGAGCATTCAAAGTATTTGAATTTTTAGCATGACCACGACTATCAATATTGGTGAGATTGTGAACCCTTTTGTCCCATTGAACTGGCCGTTCTCTGGGAGAACTATACTGATTAGGTTATTTTTTCGTTGCAGCTGGCGCATTTATTTATTGACATTGTTTACAAGACACTGGCTGCCGCAGTCCGTGCCGAACTCACTGATTATGCCGCGAAGATTCTAATAAGGTATGTTGTCCACAGCCGATTGTTGTAACGCGGCTCATGCGTGGTACTGCGGTAGCCAATGTGGTGTTCATCATGTTCGATCGTGGTAAAGCCTGGGTTGTTTCTTTCGGACCTCTTTTCGCGCTGGTTATTGCGCCATTTTTGGTAGAATCCAGCAGCATAGTCATGATGGCCTCATGCGATTGCTACTCAGGCAAAGGCTCAGTTAGTTTCGATATATACCGCTTCATACGTGCCACGAAATCAAGGGGTATCTCATCAGTTTGGACAATTATGAAACATTACCTGAGGTCTGGCTCGGAAGTCAACAGATATTGGATTGCAAATCTCTGGTCCACGATTTTAAGCCTCAAATTGTTTGAACCGAAACCGTTGTCTTTCTACATCCAGGGGTAAAATCATAAGCTCAAATTCTGATGAAGGAAGAAAAAAACTCGTCATTTCAAATGAAAACACAGGCATATCTGTCTGATGACTCTCGGGCGCGGTCGACATTTTTGATTTCACCTATATTGATTAAGTTGTTTATGCGGATTCTCTCAGAATTTATTATAATTGTGTCGTCTAAACGAGACTTAATTAGCCCTAACTCCGCAGTCAGTGTTCATTTGTAGAGACAATTCTCTTACTAAGTTTTCCAATCCGATAGAAGCCTTTATTAAACTCAACACAAATGATTTATTTTAAATCAATTATTTGTAGGAGTTTGCTTGTATAAAATGCATCCATTTAGGAAAAATACATATAATTATTATTTTCTATTCAATTCTACAGCTCGAAGTTTACTTATATCTTTGTACTAACTGCTTCATCTTAATTCGTGCACTTCTGCGAGAATGTTTCTGTTGTATACATGACAGTCCTAGACAAAACACCTTTAGTGTACTCAGTTTCAATTGTGGCAATTGCTACACTTACATTAAGGAAATTATCAGATTGGTCAATGATCGATTTTTCTAGCCAACGATGTCGAAAAAAATAAAGGCTTGGGTTAGGACATGCGCCCGGTGTCAAACTTGTATGGTTTGTCGACAGACTAAGCCGGAAGTGAAAAATATTGGCATACTTAGCGGCATGTTTTATGCATATACACATCAATATTGTAGAAATGACGGCTAGATAAGCGTACGTCATGTCTGTGTGTATGTGTTCTCGTTTATTTTAGATTGAGGAGTAATTAATTTCTGTACTTGTACACTCACCCCAGTGAAATTTCACCGATTTTCCAAAATCTGACTATTCTTTAGATAAGCGTATGCCACGTCTGTGTGTTTGTGTGTATGTGTGTTAGTGTTTGCTTAAAAATGAGAAATAATCTATTACATATAATTAGCGGCACGTGTGTCAGTCATTCAAATTTAACTAAAATGATATATGTCCTTTCCTAATTGCATACGTCAGACCTATATTTACACATACTTTCCTAAATGAAGTAATTACGAGTAGCACCCTGGTGAGGAGGTAGCAAGATTCTGTGAATATAGTAAATAATTAATAGTAAGCAAAATTAAATTAGACAAGGCTAAAGTGTTTTAATGGAGTAGAAAGTTAAAATTAAAAAAATTAACAAAACGCGTCATAAAAGAAATTTGAAAATTACCCGATAAAGAAAGGTAATAGTAATTGTGCAAAGGAAATTAGCATTGTGTACTCCCATCATGCAAACGTAAATGTTTGTTAATAGACGCTCCACTAAAAACAGAACAAAAGGTAATAGATAAATTAAGATAACAAGTATTCAAGATTGAAACTATAAGATAAACAGAAAATAAATTAGCAGATATTGAATTACTTACCCTCCACCTTTGTATGTTAATAGCAGTCCAGTGTTCTTATTCTTTTACTTGAGCGAGTTTCTGATTCTGATTCGTGCAACCTTTGCTTCCTACCATTATTTAATGCTGTATTTCAAATTGGATATAGTGATTTCTCTACGCCTGGTTCATTCATGATATCATTTCTCAATTTAGTTTCGATAGATTTTATAGTCAATCTTGTCGATCTGCTTCAACCACAAATTGATATGCGTCTGCACCCATCCCAATTAATTGTGTGTCCTGTCTCTACTGTATGGCGTGCAAGATCCGATCTATTAACATAGTCATACTTGTATGCTCTTTTATGTTCTCTTCTTCTTACCTCAACTGGGCGCATGGTTTCACCCACATACATCAGGATACAGTCGTTATATTGAATTTCATATACTCCTGATTTGTCTAACGGCTCTATTTTCTCCTTTTGCTTGGGCAGTTTAATACATAGGATAAGGGTTTGTTACTCAGCTATCCTTCTTTATTTCAATTCAAATCATCCATATAGAATAAAAATTGTTTTCTTAAAATCGATGATAATAAGAAGCTTAAGATTATCAAATAAAAGACAGGAAGAAATATTCAGTGTTAATAAGTATCCTCTACAATTAATTGAAGCAACTATGATGAGCGCCATAAGTAAATTTAATCATGACTAAGAGTAAGTGAAATCAAATAAAACAAAAGATGAGCGGAGGTTAATGTTAATACCTCACTGACAAATAAATCAAAACAGTTTGACATACACTTATCTAGTGAAAAAAACAAGATATGCTTGAGAGATCTAGCAACAAGTACAAATGGGACAGTCTAAACTAAAATTTTCAATTTGGCATATTGATTGCCAATTTGTTTGCGTGATGTGTTTTTAATTGAAAAAGACGTCCATATCCGGCAGTAGAAATATATGAAAAAATCAGGTAGACAGCGGATGCAAACATCTCGTATTGCTATAGGATCAAAAGGTAACCAATCTATTCCCTGTCGTGCAACATGTTTCTTTTAAATCGATTCAGTCGCCAGTTTGAAGTAGCAATTCTTAATGATATGACAGCTCTGGAAGTCTTGTTTATGCTCTTGCATATTTAGGTGTCACGTTATGATGTACCGTTAAGTGTAACTATCGATTATGGCACTCAGTTTATTTCTGAACTGTTTCTCAGGTAAATGAATGCCACCTGCATACAAGCCAAGATCTAATGGGATGATTGATATGCTGCACAGGCAACTAAAGAATGCATTTTGATGCACTAAAAGATCCAGTTGAATACATTATTTTTCTATAGTTTTGCTTGTGATGAAAAACAGATACAGAACAATGATACATAGCTCAACTTGCTTATGTAAAGCCAATAATGTGACCGGAAAATCCGCTGATAGACGCTCAAAGTTATCTTGTTTAGGCTTCTAGCTCAGTAATTGTTTTATGAGCACTGATATACAAAATGATTTGATTAGTTAAAATCAAGACTAGATGTTCAAAGCCAAAATGCTATGTATCTTCAGATTTAAAGCTGGCGTTACCTATAAGAATAACCAATGAGAATAGACACAATTTTCTCACTCTGTTTTATACGCGGCCACTTAAAGTTAATCGTATTACTCATAAAATGCATTCGTAGAAGTGGATGGCGAAGAATTATGTGTAGCATTGAAACACAGGGCTCTCAATTTTACTTGGATGAGGCAGACTTATGTACAATACCCATGAAAATACAAAGAGGCTAAGACGAGATCTGTTTATAAGAAGTAGGAAAAGGAGGAAGATTCAAACAACAATGAAAAGGAATTAAAGCATAATTACAAAACAACGACAGAAAGCGATGAAAATAGTTGTGAACACGAAACCTAGCGACTTACCAGCACGATATGTAGAAACTGGCTTTGGAATAGGCACCAAGAAATGGTAGAACAATGACTACATTATATATGAGTATGCATCTTAAACATGCATATGTATGTGAAGGTCAATTTGCTCAATGTATAAAAATTAATTAATTATTACTTTTGGACGTTTTAAGTTACAGCTGGTTTTTTAAACAAAGTTATGTTCTAAAAACTTAATGCAACTTATATTGGAATTTTCTTCGTTTCAATTTTAGAATATTATGGCCTGATTTCGTTGATTTCACAATTCAGTTTTGTTGAGATTTTGCTGGTAAGAGATATGATATTAATTTGTTTTGATACAGTCATATCTTATTTCCTGGATAGCGATAACCTGCTCGGAATTTTAATAATACATCTTTGATTTGACGACAAATAATTATCCTTATTGATATCGCGGGAAAGTAAATATTGGTGGTTTCTATGTTCTCTTTTTTTCCCTTCCAGAATGGTTTCTAGGGACAATCAGTGGGATGGTGAGCGCACACACCTTGCTGCAATAAATGGTTTGTAATAGCATCATATCATGGTACATGCCATTTTCAATGCATATCTTAACTTCATCAGTTGCATCGTGCACACTCTACGAATATCATGGCCACAACATCGAACTCACACTTGCTCCTTTGGTCGTATTCTCACGCATTAACGGCGAACCAGCCTGGCCAGTTTTCAACTTGAACCTGACAACTTCAGTAACAATTTGCTTTGCAATTTTTAGTTGCGGCTGTCAAAACCTCGGACTACACTTTTTCGCTACATGCGGTAAAACCGACCACTACTGATAACAATTTGTGCAGCAATTCCTAGTGGTTATTTGTCATCATATCGTTGCTCAAGCAACCATAAAGCATGCACCAGCCCAACATTTATTGTACATTTATATAAGCAATGGACAAAATAATAACCAGTTGCTTAAGTGAGTTCGAACTCTGCCCTACATTACCTATTAAGCTTCGACTAGAGGAATAAGTTTTTTATTTTTTTCAGAATGAAAAGTGATGTAACGACTCAGATCAATTCGCCGACATATTGCTTAAATGAAATTCACATTTCATTTACGCGGTGTCAATTAAAACAAGCGAAATTTGCCGTTTACCTATGCCGTGCGACCTTGCGCTTGAATAAACATATAAGCACGGCGCATTTACCATGCATCATTCACACAGGCTTGACATTTCCGTTCTGTGCGATACACGTGTTTTCTGTCGCTCTCTCTGCTTGACTGTTGGCCTATACGCATTTCTGTAATTTTGTTTATCACGATGTGTCAACTAGACACGTGGACTTCAGTCACGCCAATCTTCTTGTTGCTACACAACTAGTTATACGTGATCGATTATCTATTAATCGGACATCTACCTTTGCCAACCACCTTGGTGTTGGTGCAGATTTTCAACAAGAGAATTCTGAGACATCACACAGCAACTCACCTCTCTGGTTACGACAACTCTACTTATCCCGATGCGTCCACACAAAGGAATACCAGCCATTCAACCAGAGCCGGCAACAAGTGTCTAGGAGTACTTCTAGACACGGCAACACTGCAAAACTTTCTCAGTATTTTCTGGATAACGCCTATTCCGGCCCTGATAAGAGCCACCCTTAATAAATGTATCTCATTATGTACGGCCTTTAACTATTTCGTAACGACGAACGGCATTTACTTGCAGCCAGAGCGTTTACAGTAGTAATCAAAGGGTTAATACTGTAAACGCCCCAGCTTCAAGTAAATGCCGTACGACGTTACAAAGTTTGTTAGAATGTCAGGAAGACTGAGTTAGTACTGCTGGAGGTCCTTAACAGGGCCTATATTTGTGTTCTCTGGCAAATGCCGAGAAGATCAGTTGGTGTAGCAGTGTCCAGAAGTACTCCTAGACACTTAAGACCAGCTCTTGTTGACTTGGGTTGTGGATCCTTCTGTTGTGGCGTTGAAATCCCGCTGAGTAAACTCGTTGAATTTCTGCAGTAACTGACTTGATTCTCTAGTTGTACAGCAACAAGATTGACGTGACTAAAATTGGCAATGTGCGTGAAGCAAGCCCAAAAATCAGCGTATGTAAAGGTAGCAGACAGTACACACAGCAGAAGGTAAACGGGACAACATGACTTGCATGGTAAATTCACCGTGCTTAAATAGCCATGATTGGCAAATTGCGCACTATTGGTTAACGGTAAGTTTCGCTTTTTTCTCATTGATACAGCGTAAATTGAATTGAATTTCATTTACGCAATATGTCGGCGAATTGCTTTTTGTCGTTACATCACTTTTCTCTCTGAAAAAAATGAAAAAAATTCCTCTCGGCGAGGCTAGATAAGAAATGCATGGCAGAGTTCGAACCAAGTTAAGCAAAATATAATACACCACAAATGTTGGGCTGAAGTATGCTTGTTGGTTGCTTCAACAATGATATGATGCCAAGTAACTAATAGGAATTGCTACACAAGTTGTTAGCTCTAGTGGCCGGTTATACCGCGTGAGGCAAAATAGAGCAATGTACGATTTGGGAGCTGCAGCGTGAGGATTTTGAGGTAGATCGTCACTGAAGTTGCCAGGTTTAAGTTACAACCTAGGCAGGTTGGATCGTCGTCAATATGTTTGTATGACTAAAGGAGCTTGTGTGTGCTTGACGTTGTGGTCATGATATATGTAGAGTGGTCTCTGTGCAACTGATGAAGTTGAGATATGCATTGAAAGTGGCATGTACCATGATATGAAGCTGATAACTATTTAGAGTTGCTAGAAGAAAGCGTTAGCTCTAAGTAGCTAGTCATACCAAAATAGGCAGTGTGAGCTCAGGTGTGAGCCATACATTATAATGTAAAAATATATACATGAAAATCAAAGGTAACTGCATAAAAAATATATGTACTCGAACATTGCCCCAGCGATGTTCAAAAATGCTACACAATTGTTAGCTAAGAACAACTGGTTATGCCACATGAGAAAAGTGCGAAAATAACATGAATCAAGTGAATTCATCGTTGACGTTGAGTGACAGAGGGCGCAAGTGGTGCGCGTATATGTAAAATTTTTTATACGGAGAATAACGAACAATTAATGTCATGAAATATCAATTACGCATAATGCAAAGCAAGCTATTAAGATTGTAGGCAAATGGACCCTGAGACGTGTGCAGAATTTTGAATGCTCTCAGGATCAGGCGGTTCGATAAACGGTTTCAACCTGTCTATGCTTACTGATGTCGGTGTTGCGCTCTGCATAATAATGAAGTATTTGGGTTGTCAGAAGCCTCAGTCGTGAGTAGAAATGGTCATTGAAAATCTGGATGCGTTAGCATTGTGGCATTTACTAACAAGTTGACGGCGAGTCGAAGTAATTCCTCCTCTTCGGATGACCAAATAATGATTGAATTCTTTCTTAGTCCTTTTCGATTCCGCAGGTGCCTACACAAAGGATAAAGTTGTCGTAAAAGTCCTAGAAGGAACTTCCGAAAGTAGTTTAGTACTCCCAAAATTTTCTGCAATTCGCTAACAGTCTTCGGTGACTTGATATTCCTGATTGAATTCGCCTTTGTCGGCAAAGGTTGAATACCTTGTGGTGTGATACGATGCCCTAAGAAGTCCGCGGTTTTATTTGCAATCTGCGTCTTGTCACAGTTAGTATTGTGTCCGTGGTTGGATAAGTGTGAGAGAACATTTCTTAGATGTTTTGCATAAGATTCCATGTCTAGACTGAACACAATTATGTAATCGAGATATGAAATACAATAAGCGGCGCCGTCGCGAAGTATGTTGTCCATGAATCTTTGAAATATCTGTGTAGCACACTTAATTCCAAAAGGCATGTAAAGATATTCAAAAAGGCCAAATTGAGTGATGGCTGCAGTCTTTTCAATATCCTCTGGTGCTACCAGGATGTGATTGTAGGCTTGTTTGAGTTAAATCACTGAGAAGAAATTGCTGCCATTGAGTTTTTCAAAGGAGGTGTTAATATTGGGAATAGGATATGCGTCCGATTTTGTCCTTGAATTGAGCTTACGGTAATCTCCGTAGGCTCTGTACGATCCGTTTGATTTGGAGACTAAGTGCAGCGGTGACGCCCATGAACTATTCGATGGTCTGATGATTCTCTCTTCTAAAAGCCCTAAAAATTCCTCTTGGGCAGCTTTCAGTTTAGCAGGGGCCTGTGGTCGCTTCTTGAGTGCAATAGGTTGTACTTCTGTGACGATATGTTGCATCGTGTTGGAGACTCGTAGCTGTGACTTGTTCAGATCGAAAAGCAACTTGTGTTCTCGAAGAGCTGCCGATATCTCTACTGAATGATGCACTGGGGTTGGCTGAATATCCTGTAATTCCAAACGCTTAGAGGGAAGTGTTCAAAAATTTTGCTCAAGTCCGGTGGAGGGGTCGATGATCTTCTGTTTGGCAAGATCAACAATGGGCCAAAATTTCAAAAGGCAATCAAGGCCTATTATATTTTGTGAGACCTTGGCAATGATGAAGTTGTGAGTAAATTCAAGCCGTAAACCTATATTGCGTGTGCGATACCGACAGCCATAAGAAGTTAGGGGCTCGCCACTAGCTATTGCAAGTAGAACGCCTAACGATATCTCGGCCATTAAATCACCCTTGAGAACTGAGTCTGCTGCACCTGTGTCTACGATGTCTGGTGATTGCAACTGGCATTGTCCGTTTGGCAATCTATGTGGCAAATTCGAAGTGGACTAAAAGAGTTGACAGGAATGTCTGATTGCAAGTGATTTCTTCCTTGAGGCGCCATTGATGCCGTTGATGCGCAGAAAGTACGGTCTTCTACTTTCTGCGCCATACGTTTCCCGCTCCTGATGCACCACTGCGCCTGTGTTCTGTTGTCTTTCCCGTCAACTGTGGAAATTGACATTCATTCGGAAATTATTCGGAATGACAGAGACAAACTTGACATGAATAAAAGAACTTATGGTGATTACAGTACCAGTTCTTTGGGGCATATCTGTTAAGGGATTGCGGTGATCTCGATCGCCGTCTACCGTTATAATATGTTTTGGTAGTAAAATTTGGTCAAGCATTCACCTGATTTAGCTCGGATTTCGCTATGGTCAATCCTTCTAAAACTTTAGCCATATTGCTACTGTCCTCTCTAAAGAGGAGAGCCTATCGTCCTGCGGGGGCGGATAAAAGAATGACGAATTCAACTTAGGTTCCAAAACCCTAAATTCTAACTCACATCTCTCAGATAAGTCATCTATAGGGAGAGTGTTGTGTTGTAGTCTGGCGAATAATTTAAGTGATTGTGGAAGATTGTTAATAAAAGCAACCTTAGCCTCATGGTCAGAAATTTTGGTTTTATGCCAACGTTTCCGTAATTCCCTTAAAATTTCGATGTGGCCAAGGTTTGGCATGTCTAACTACGCGTATTTATTTATTATCTGTTCGGTTTCTGTGGGACCCAGCAAGGATTCTACTTCATTTTTAGACCCAAAATGGGATTAGATAGCTTCCTAATGGCGTTAAGCTTCGGATAAATCCGTCGCTGCAATTCAGAAAGTAATTTAGCAAAAACCTTTGACAGTTTTTGATGATTGTCATAATCTGGAAATGGGGAGAAAGCGGAGTCTGCGCGCATAAAGAATAGTTCGCTATCTCCATCCCAAACAGGAACATCAATATCTAAAATTGGACCTGACATTTTAATAATCTTACGGGATTTTAAAAGCATAAATTTATAAGCAAGTTGAAAATGTATAAAAAAGTCGTTAAACGCAACGCTTACCAATTAACAGCTTCCACTGTTGAAACAGAATCTTCCGCAGTTGAATCTGTCGAGCACATCAGTTCTAGTCTTTCGTACAGTCAATGTTCGTTCACAGATCAACAAGATGTATATTTTTGTACGTAGGAAAAGTGAATGCAAAATCTTTCTTCTAAAAGTTAATACCTAACAAAATTCCCCCGAAGACCACGACTTTAGAGAGATTAACAAACAGAGTTAAAACGTATACGGAAATGTTAAATTATATCATCCACAAATTAATGAAAAAGAAACAGTCGATTTTAATTATACCAAAAGTTTTCTGTTGACAAAAATCAGTAGAGTACTCAGTATCCTGGCGCGCTTGACAATTTTTTAAACGCCCCAGCTTCAAGTAAATGCGCTACGACGCCACAAAGTTAGTTAGAGTGTCAGGAATACTGAGTTAGTACTATTGGGGCCCTTAACAAGGCCGGTCTTGCATTCTCTGGCAAATACCGAGAAGGTCAGTTAGTGTAGCAGTGTCAAGAAGTACCCCTAGACACTTGAGACCAGCTCTGGTTGACTTGGGTTTAGGTTCCTTCAGTTGTGGCGTTGAAATCCAGCTGAGTAAACTCATTAAAGTTCTATAGTAATTTGCTCGTCTCTCTAGTTGTACAGCAACAAGATTAGCGTGACTGAAATTGCCACAAATCAGCGTATGTAAAGGTAGCAGACAGCATGACGGAGAAACGCACAGCAGAAGGCAAAAAAGACAATATAACTTACATTGTAAAGTCACCGTGATTAGATAGCCGTGATTGGCTACTTGCACACTATTGGTTATCGGCAAGTTTCGCGTTTTTCTCAATGGTGCAGCGTAAATTGAATTGAATTTAATTTAAACAATATGTCGGCGAATTGCTTTGTATCGTTACAATACATTTCATCCGAAGAACTTTTTATGTTCTTTCTGGGCCATTTCCAATTTTGATATTTACAGTTTGCCTTTAGCGAATTGCATTATTAAATTTCTTCATAACTAATATATTCTTTAAACCTGGACAATTTTAATTTTGTTTATATAAAGTGATCGCGTAATCTTATTAATCACAACTTTAATTTTCTGATTGGAACGAATTTAAATTTGGAATGATATGTCCCGCACTCATAAAGTTGTCGTTTTGGGTAGTGGGGGTGTTGGTAAAAGTGCTTTAACAGTGAAATTCGTGTCAGGTAAATTTGTGGATAAGTATGACCCTACAATAGAAGACTTTTATCGAAAATCAATTACGTAAGTCAACAATTTATTTTATATACTTCAAATTATATTGTTATTTAATAATAAGAAACCATTTATTCTGTTCTATACGATCTTTTGCTTACAGAGTTTGTTAAAACTTATTAACAATTTACGAGCGTTGCGTTCAGAGTAGTGAACAACGCTCTGACCCCGAGAATAGGACCAACACACCCCCCAGTTAAATTGAAATCAGCGATGGGGCCTAATCCGCTTTGTGTAGTTTTGTTTAGTGGGAAGGCTTCGAGCTTTCTTTGTAAGCAAATATATTTGCACAGTTTTCGCAGATAGCACATTGAAAAGACCGTAGGCTTCGCTAATATTCGATGGACATTGATAAGCAGAAGCATAGCCAAAATAAATAAAACTACGATCGCATATTATATGGATAAGACCCAATGGATCCAACTAAAATGGGTTGTCTAATTTTGAAGTTTTAAAAAGAATATCTGTGGCATATGTTTTCACTTTATCTGAATAACTGAAATTATTACACCTCCTTTCGTAAGTTTACATTGAAAATCTTTTTGTCTACAAAAATTAAAATATACATTATCAATTAACAAATATATCACAAGCCGGATCTCCGGATACGATATCGTTTGATTTATCGAATTGTATTTTTTTGCAATTCGAATTTGACAATATATTTGCCTAGATTAGCAAATTAAATACATGACACTATAAAGTGAAAACTGTACTTTTATCTTATTATTTATTTAATCTTCATTTTAAAATTTGTGAAAGTAATATTTTTGGTCACATTATAGTTTTGAAGTATTTTTTTACAAAAAACGAAAATTTATGCTGTTTTCTAAATAAAAATGAGCTTTGATGGGAATATTGCTAATTGTCACACATAATGCTGCTATATCTTTTTTATATTTATAAACAAAACAGTCTAGATATATATATCATGCATTTATTTGTCAACAAAGGCCAACAGGCCCAACAGTTGAAATGATGAGGTACAAATCACATCTAGGATATGTAGAGTTGAATGTAATTGTGACTAGCAAAGTATTTAACCAGAGGGAAGGAAGGAGTTAAGAAAGAGAAGTTCTTCCATCAACTTCGTGATAGTTCGTTCTGATGGAAAAGAGATTCAATTGGAATAGGAATGATCGACTAGAGTAAAGATCGTGAAGAGTCCGAGTATCAATGCTGGATTTGCTGGTTTCGGACAGACGAATTTAAGTCCGAGTTAGAAGGCGAGGGAGGACCAGCTGCAGAAGTGGACCAACGGATTTCTTTGCCGCGGATTTCGAGTTTCTGTAGGGTAGTATTGAATAGGATAAAATCGACTAGATTGAGGCTTGTGGAGAGTCAGAATGTCAGTGTCGCCAGTAGGGTCCACTGGCTTCCGTTGAGCGAGGTTACGACTGATGGAAGGTAAGGGGGAACCGGCATCCGATAGATGCCATCCGATGATCTAGTAGACGTTTTGAGTTTCCGATTGTTTGCTGAAACAAAAAAAAGGGATTTAGTAGAACAAATTGTGGCACTGTAATCAATATTTGGATGCGGTAGAATAAAAATGAGAATAGAAATGGTATCGGGGTGTCCATATTTGAAATTTATAATCAGAGGCGAATAGTTGAAATTAGAGGCTAGCCAGAAGAGACTTCGCGCTCCGAAACTAGATAATAGCCTGGGGATAAATATGAAGTGTTATGCGTTAAGGAGGAACCAGTTTTGCTTCCTATCACAGGAATTTGTTAAAGAAGTGATTGTGAGCCGCCCTTTTGAATACGTGCTGGGATAAGAGCTTTATTCCCATGGGAAAAGCGTTAAATACACTTGAGGCTTTGGAAAAGAGATAGATTTTGTTAAATATATTGGGAATGTGGTTGGATTGGATTGAAGAGTTGCTATGGCGTGTAGCGTAGTGGTGACTTGGGTGTGCGAAATTTGACAGTGATAGGCTAGTTGTGATTTTATGAACAAAATAAATGACTCGTAGATGACGGGTAAATCATAGTGTAAGAATGCTAGCCAGGAGTAGGTGTTCCCGATAATTCTGGCTGAGGGAAGAATCGCTTTAGAAATCTGTTCGATGGTGTAGGTGGAGGCGAGAGTGAGAGGGAAATAAAATTTGCTAGCGTATGATATGAGGAGTAGGACGTAGATCTTGAACAATGTGAGTTGGAGAGTGGGATTGTTAGTCTTGAAGCAGATTAAACGGGCTTACTGGAAGAGTTTGGAGGTATTATTTTTAAAATCTGAGAAGAAGTCTAGCGATTTAGAAAAATAGATACCAAGGTGCTTGGCCAAGTCTATTATTTCAATATCAAAGGAACAATTTGTATCTGAGAGAGGACAGAATGGGTCCAAGTAAATTTCATCAAACGAGTCTTATCGGGGTTTAGTTTAGGACCGATTCTGCTAAGCTGCGAGAGTAGCGGGGATAAAAGCTGAGTGATAAGAGGTTAGGAAGGGTTGGATACTGTAGGGTTACTGAATACTATTACCATGTCATCTGCATATTTGAACAGCTTGAATAGGTTGTCTTCAACCTGCACTTACTAGGTTGGAAAGTATAGGACCAAGTACGGAACCCTGTGGAACTCCAGATCGGACAAGGGCTGAACTTTAATGACCATTTCGACTTTATATATATATATATATATATATATATATATATATATATATATGATTTGACGTTCATGAGCCTTCTCTCGTTGCATTTTGTTCCCATGATGCATTGCCTTCAAATTTAATAATTTTTATCTTCACCTTCACAATATATTATAATACCACGAGTTGATATTATTTCTCAAACTTATTGGGAAGGCCAGGAAAGGTAATTTATCTATTCTGCAAAACTTTACAGATAGCACGACGTCTAGAACCATTGAGTGAATCCGCTAACATCCATTGAATCATCATCGTCATCATCATGTCCAGCCATACAAAGTCAAAAGTGACTAATGTTTCACTGCCATATAATCATAAGGAGTGAAAAAACTATATTAATGAAATCAGAAATATTATTTTCGACAAATTATTAGTGAGATTTCCGAGAGAGGCGGAGAGAGAAGGAATACCTAGCTACTATGAGTAAATTTATCATGAGAACTCACAGAAATGAGGCAAACTAAACCTCTCCACAACAACATTATTGCCAAGTTAGCATTCGGGCAAGGCTACATCAGCAATACAGCTTCCTTGCGGATTTCATTGGATCACGTCATAAACAAAGAAAACCTCGCAACTCACTTTGCCATACTAAGAAAAGAAAGTTACGAAGATGATTCTACTAAACATCTGCAAAAAGATCACCATTGAGTTCGATTCGATACCATATCGCTAAGGGTTTCTAACCAAGAACTCTGATGCACATGTGGACCTCATCCTGGTAGACGAGTGGGTCCTGTACTACCTAATTTGGATGTAAGTGATTTCAAATGCTTCTTCTATGTCAAAATCTGTCCACCTTGTTTCTTACGCCAATCTGGTGATGGATGGGAGAACACAGCTCTACTGGGCAATCGAAATGAGTGTATACACAAAACGTGACCAAGCCAACGAAGTTGGTACTGCCTTATTAGTTTTTCTAACGAGGAGCACTTATTGGCAGATACAAAAATACATCTACGGATGCCAACGTTAGTTATTCGTTGTTGGTAACCAACATGTGCTATACTTCTCAAATAGCGATGATCGAATGCCTGTAAGCGTCTCAAGTCATCAACTCTAAGAGGCCAAGTTTCACTAGCGTATAGTAAGACTGCGCGTACAGATGCATTGTAAACACGACCTTTAAGGAAAAGTGAAATATTGGCGTTTCTCCATAAATGACGAAGGTTCGAGAATAAGATTTAAAAGAAACATGTTGCGCGACAGGAAATAAACAATTTACCTGATTTTCGGATTGCGTACCGAAATATTTGAATCCACTGTCATCATGATTTTTGCAAATATTTCGGTCTCCAATTACGGAGACCTTTTTCAATGCCAAACACATCACACACTTAGTTGACAATCAATATGTCAAGTGGAAATATTAATTTAAACCGCCTCATTTATACTTGTTTTTAGATCTCTTAAGCATAACGTTTTTTTATAAAAATGTTAGGAAAGTGTATGTTAAATTGGTTTGTGTATGTGTCTACATGTATACACTCTTCGCAATGAGGTTACAGTGATATAATGACAATTAATGACAACTCACTAGATAAGCGTACGTCATGCCTGTGTGTATGTGTTCTCGTTTGTTTTGAATTGAGGAGTAATCAGTTAATGCAAGTGTACACTCATCCCAGTGAAATTACAGCGATTTGGCAACATCTGACTATTCACTGGATAAGCGTGTTTGTGTGTATGTGCGTGAGCGTTTACTTAAAACTGAGAGCTAATCTGTTACATAAAATTACAGGCACGTGTAACGGTCATACAAGTAAAACTAAAATGATAACTGTCATTTCCTAACTGCACACGTCAGACCTATTCTACACTTACTTTTCTAAATTAAGTAATTACGAGTGGCATTTCGGTGAGGAGGGGGCATGACACTATTAATAGAGTAAATAATTAATAGGTAGCAAAATTACTTACTTAATTTAGAAAAGTAAGTGTAGAATAGGTCTGACGTGTGCAGTTAGGAAATGACAGTTATCATTTTAGTTTTACTTGTATGACCGTTACACGTGCCTGTAATTTTATGTAACAGATTAGCTCTCAGTTTTAAGTAAACGCTCACGCACATACACACAAACACGCTTATCCAGTGAATAGTCAGATGTTGCCAAATCGCTGTAATTTCACTTGGATGAGTGTACACTTGCATTAACTGATTACTCCTCAATTCAAAACAAACGAGAACACACACACAGGCATGACGTACGCTTATCTAGTGAGTTGTCATTAGTTGTCATTATATCACTGTAACCTCATTGCGAAGAGTGTATACATGTAGACACATACACAAACCAATTTAACATACACTTTCCTAACATTTTTATAAAAAAACGTTATGCTTAAGAGATCTAAAAACAAGTATAAATGAGGCGGTTTAAATTAATATTTCCACTTGACATATTGATTGTCAACTAAGTGTGTGGTGTATTTGGCATTGAAAAAGGTCTCCGTAATTGGAGACCGAAATATTTGCAAAAATCATGATGACAGTGGATTCAAATGTTAAGGTTCGAGAAAGCTACTCTATCTTACGCGATTTGTATTCTCACCTCGTCGGACATATCGCCTACGTTTTGTTAGAGCTCCCAAGATATGTAAACCTGTCGACTATGTCTAGATATTCATTCTGCAGTCGCAACGTTAGAGTGAGTGGTGGGTGATCCTGTAACAGTTCCGAATCACGAAAGAATATCTGCATCAACAGTGTGGAATTTTAATCCCGAAGAACCACCCGAGTGAGAAGTACGCGATGCAATCCTATCTCTTAAACGCTGCAAAGCCGCAGGCTCCGATGATTTACTTCTAGGATTGTTTAAGGATGGTGGCGATATAATTTCAGGAGAGTTGACCAAACTTTTTCATACTATATGGATTGAGAAAATCGTAACACTTGATTGGAATGAGTCGACCATCATTCCATCTTCAATAAAGGCAATCGTAATTCGTGCGATAACTATCGTGATATAAGCTTGACTCCAGTCATATCTGGGTTATTTGCTTCGATTATCCTACGTCTTCATAGCGCTTCACGTGAAACACATACAAGAGAAGAACAGGCTAGATTCCGCGCAGGACAAGGTTGTATAGATAATATTTTTTTACTTTAAGGCAAGTTCTTGAACAGAGACATTTATATCACCGTCCCCCAATAGTTGTCTTTCTAGACTTCAAGGTTGCAATTGATTCGGTGGATCGCAATGTTTTATTCCATATTTTGTCGAAAAGTTGTATGCCCACAAAATTTGTTAATATTATACGAGCTCTCTACACAAAAAATTCCGGTCGCGTTGAAGTCTACAATTAATTAACGTATAACTTTAGAACCAGCAGTGGTGTTCGTCAAGGTTGTCCTCATTCCCCCATTTTGTTTAATTTTTTAAATGCTGCCCAGGCTACCTTGAATAGATTAACTGACGTTGCTCCGTATTACGATATGAAATTTGCACCCTCTAAATCCATTGAATGAGAGCCATGAAGGGTGTGAGTGAACATCATTAAAGCCTTGACGTTATAGGTAACACATTGTTACCTTTCTACGGCGTGTAATGAAGTTCACGAAAACACAAATGATAAAAAATGTGCAAAATTTCAAAACAACAGTATTTATTTGTTATTTAAGTGCCTCCGTAATAAAATTTGGGGCTACTGGTATATTTAAAATGAGTCTTCTCTAGACTTGAATAGGTACTGAGGCGTCATGTGTAGTGACAGAATGGAAAAAGGCTTAGTTTTGAATATGATGATGTCAATATTATGTTCGGGAATACTTTATTTATTCGATTTATTTCTTGCAATTTTATTGTTTTTGAAAAATAAGAATAGGAAAAGATTTATTTGAGTACAGATAAATATGTGATACGAAGAATAAGTTTAAAATGTATTTTTGATTTGTCTGAACTAATGATGTATTTCTGTACAAATTATGTGAAAATGGAATGCCGCGGAGAAATGTATAAATGTTTATCTGTAAAAAGAAAACAGCAGTGCCTATTTATTGAGTAGAATATATGGCAACTGCTTCAGTTTCTTTATGGACAATAAGGAAGAAATCACATTGTTTCGGTGTTGGTCATTTCTTAATTTTTAATATTAAATACAGACGCTCCGTTAACAACTACGACGATATGAGCATTAATACTTTTAATGATGATATTTAAGATTGCTAACATAAAACTAACAAGTTTTTATTAATTCCAATTCTTATCAATGCAATGAACGGAATTATACACGTCAGCGACAGGATGAATTAAGATGGCGAAGTGAACTTGCTGCACTAAAGGTCAATATTATCCCATAGAAATCTACTATAAAATTGTGCGTGAATGGCCCTTTTTATTTCATATGTGAGTTAGTTGGAGTCAACTAATAACTCGAGAATAGATTTCCATGAGGACTTACTTTTGCGCGTATCAAATAAGTCGCGATGGTAAAGTAGACGCAGTATTAAAAGGCAAATTGAGTTTTTATATATGATTGATATTAATATAGTGTGGCGATGGAATCACGAAGGTTTGCAATTGACAAGGGAGACACGATCGTGATAGATTTGATCATCAACACAGGCAATTCAGTAATCTAGGTACAATTTGTTCTTAGACGAGAAAGAATACTAACCTGAGAGGACATTATAACTTGTTGGCATACATTTAAGAAATAAGATGATGACTGAATAGTGTAGGCCTCAGGGTAACTATTTCTGCGCTACGGCATAGCGGATGCGCCTATATGCGAAATTTTGCAGGTAATTTGTTAAGATGTACAAAGAAGTCAGATGAATTGGAAAAAGGGAGGCCTAAGTTCCCGACTGAGTCAATTGTTTTTATGTCAACGGGAAAGGAAGGGGTTTGCAGGCCGTGAAGTGTATTTTGAATCGGAAATAAGTTCCATGGTACTAGTGTTCTCTAGAAAAAGATAAAGAGCAACTTCGCAAAGGTTTGCTCGCTGTAAAACTATTAGATAATTAATGTAATAATCGGAAGAGCTCGAGATGACTTGACTACTGAAAGCCACATTGACAACAACATATGTGAACAGCTTGAACTCGTTATTTGCTACCTGTACCTGTGATAAGTACTAAGTTCTGCGGATCATGTGCTAAAGCAGATTTCAAAAGGCATAATATGAATGCCTGCATATGAATAAAGGTTTAAATAAAAAGACATTTTTAAGAGGTTGATTACTGATGCTGCTCATGTGTTTTGTTATTACTACATATCATAAAATGAATTTTGCGATGAAGTAAGCAAAGTAAAGCGAAAAATGTAAACGCTATAAGTAAAATAACATCTAGAGCAACTAAAAGCGGGCTTTCAAATTTAACGAATCCATTATCCGTAAAGGCAAGAAAATGAGGCCAGAAAATTATTTTCTGGCTAACATATACCTAATTAAACGAACATTGGTTGTGCGGGTGGTGATAACAATTATTATAATCAAGGTTGCGGTCTTGATATAAACACCTGACCCATTAATTACTTACATATGTCAGTATAAACTAAGAATTGTATAGCGTAGTTTATACTGACATATGTAGGTAAATAACACACATCTAGACAAATTCAAATAGTAGTAGTAGTGGTAGTAATAATAAAATTGTATTTGGGGACAAAGACCTTTTTGTACCGATATTGGAACGACCAATTTGCACTTCAAACGTGGGAATAATGTAGAGTTTGTGTAACTGTGACTAGCACTTGTATCACAGTTTTAGAATGCATCGAAACTGCCACATAAAGAGTAGACAATTTACAAAGAAAGCTAGAAAAGGCAACAAGCAGATAATTGCTTGTGAACATGGATTTAAGAAGAAGTTTAAAATAATCGACTGTGATGATTTATTTGGCTCAGTTAGCCAATTTAGTTTACAACAGCAAATCATTGCATCAATGTCAGAATGACATAACGAAGAGAAAACAGCTATCATTTGTTCAAAATTTAACGGCAGACATAACCACTTTAGTAAAGGAGTACATCGGGCAACCACTAAATCCATTTGCTTAAAAATATAGAAAAAGAATAAAGCGACAAAATTATGGTTTTTATGGATGAAAAATTGGGCAACAACAAAATGTAACGGCCAGTATACCGCTTCAAACAAGATAAAAACTCAACTGGTGTATAAATGAATACATTTAAGTTTTGGCATATATGTTGTGCTAGCATGATCAAAGTAAATTCTCGTGACAGCCAGCAGAGAATCTTTTGATTTTATGTTATTCTAATAAGCCTGTACAAGTGTTTAGGTTAGATAATTATGATTTGATAAAGGCAAATTGGTTGTTGCCTTATTTTACACTCTTCACATGTTTACATTTATCTATTTTGGTTTGCCTTTCAATTTATATATAATGGGATGTTCATTTGTAGATACCTGAGAGTAATATGGGAAAGAAACAGTTTCTTTATCTGATAAAATTTCTTTTTCTTTATTAAAATGGAGAGAGTACTATGAAGTTATATTTGTCTGATTTTCATTGAATCCTTTCTTAATATGTGGTAGCCGTATGGAATCCCGTTAAAGGATTTATCAGATCCAATTGCGGCCTTCTAATGTGGGGTAATGAACATACTTTGCCTTGTATTCTTGAGTTTATATATCCTTAGATTTCTTTTTTTTAATTCAGACGTTATGGTTCATCTGATTTTGTGCCTGTATGCAATAAATTTATTTGAATCAGTGTAGAGTAATACACACGAATATCCAAACGAAATAATTTTAAATTGAAACTAGATCTGGTTTATTTGTAAAAAAAATCTAAAAATTTGAAGAAGTTAGCGTTTTTACAAGTCCTCACAATATACAGCTTTTTACCGCTATCAATTAGAGATGGATTGCATAAAAGTGTAATATTTAAAATGATGTGTGACGATGAAATACATTTTAAGTTTAGATGCTAACGTGTGATTTTCGTGGTTATATTTTTCATTTAATCACTCTCTAATCCTAAGTAAAAGTGGTTCGTCTTGCTATGTCTAGCAGGTTAAATTCAGTTATTTTTAATCTAAACTCTGGACAATTTATTTATTGGATTGTAATTTGCTGATACTAGTGCTAAAAGACTATCGTTTTCATTTTATAAAATTATTTGGTGAGGTTTTTTTCCTCAAAAAACATATATTCGATTTCAATTTTTCATAGAAAATTATTAAGTGTAAATTCTTTGTAATTTCTTTATACATGAGGAAGAATCAACTTTTAATAATAAATATGTTAGATTTATTTGCACGTGGACAAGAGATTTTGACAGAAAGTATGATTCTCAATTTATAAGTTCACAAACTGAAAAATTTATACTATTAGCAATTCCTTGAAAATTATATTTTATCTTAAAAATGAAATATAACGTGCTATTTCAATGTTATTCACACTCATCAAATTTTTTTATCCTAAGATTCTCAATTTTATAGTCAAATTAGTCTTCTTTTATAAATGGTCAATCTTGTTAAACCGAAGAAAACACCCATCATTTGTGCAACTATAATCCGACGAATTCGATTACCTACGCAATATTTAATTTAAATAAACTTCTAATCTGCTGTTAAAATAAGCCACACGAACAATGCTTACTTTCTGAAGTTAAGTAAGACTAACCTAGTTAATATTTATCTCTGTATCTTAACTTGAGACATTTACAAACAGGTTCATTAATCTATTTTGTAGAATTTATCCTTTAACCAGACACATACTCGGTATTATCCTGCTTTTGATTCTATTGCCTTTATTTATTTGTAAATTGTGCGACCAGTGCCTGGTCTATGCTGTCTTACAAATTTATCAAATTATTTACGACTTATTTATTCATAAAAAAATATTGCGAGTTTATTGGCTCCAAATAATTGATATTCAGACTTAGCTCTCTTAATAAAATAATACAAATTTTATAAATCCCTGTTTGCTCGTGTATGATTTGCGTCCTTAGAAGCAAGCTACAGATAAGTTTAATATTAAAGATATAAATTGGAAATGTATTTTTGATTTATTTGAATGGGTAATGTGTGCTTAGCTTAGTTCGAGCAAAGTTTAATTTTCCATAAGATATGAATTGGTAGAGCATTTAATATCTATATTTGGACCAGACATATATCACTTCTCAGTTAATCATCCGAATGGCCTTTAATTTTCTTATAATTAGTAGTTCCTGGTGTAGACTGGATAAAATAGTAGTGTTGACGCAAACGTATGTAGCTGCAAAAGATTTGGAAATTCGACAATCCATTGCTGAATTTTGTTGATCGCTTGTTTCATTTTGTTACTTAAAAATTAAACTGAAGCAAAATCATACCAAAATCTGCACTAAAGTTATTTTCTTTGTAACCACTTGTTAAGCTATGAACATCTGAGTATACAAAGTAAGATGCTTAATTTATTACTTGTTTGACACTGACGAGCAATGAGAGGAATTTTGTATTATTGATAGTGTTAAAGTATCTGAATGTTGACGGCATACATTTCTTGGTAATCTGTTGCAAGACAAGAAATGTTTTGAGAACAGAAAAAGCGTTTTCTATAAAATGTGGTTATGTGTAAAATAACGCGTGAAGTCGTTCATTCTTCTTTCACTGGTACAAATGTTTAATAAATTTTTATAAATATCATATATATTGCAGTTCTTCTTAACCAAGTGGAATAAAAGTAAGCCGTTGCAGGGTTTTCTGAATTTGGAGACGTACACCTTAATATAGGCAGACAAAATTGGTAGATAAATGCATTTAAGAACCGGTGCTTATTTGGCAATCATCTATGCTTATCGCATATTTCATTTTCAGAGCAGTTCCAAACTATGCTGGCGTTTTCGAGTATTGATCTCTTATTGTATTGTCCTATTCAACCATCCGTCGAACAATGGGATTGGTGTTTACTTCAAGTTCTCAAACTTGATTTGAAGAATTGCTACCACCACACGCGCAATAAACGATTGCTCTATATATATATATATATATGTGTGTGTGTGTGTTTATGTGCTTGTGTGTATGTGCGGCGAAATCTGCAAAAGCTTTATGCTCGTGACTGCATAGAAAACGTGCAGCCCTCATTTCTAGTCAAGTACAATGTATGCAAGACTATAAGAGGTGAGAGCCATATATGTAATTTTGTTTTCGAAATGTATTCATTGCGGTTTGATATTCGCTAGTCAGTTTGCCGTCGAACTCTAATGCAAATTGTGAAATGTCGAAACGCCTCGGTACGTGTGACCGACTGTAGTTTGCTACGTTGTTCGTCAAATGGTTAAATAAAATGGAATTAATGTTTACTTCTAGCTAGCAATTTTGATGCAAAGAATTGTCATCTCCAACCGCGCAGTCAAAGATTGTTTATTTGTATTACCTATATATATATATATATATATATATATATATATATATATATATATATATATATATATATATATATATATATATATGAAAAAGCTGCAAAAAAGTGAATGTTTGTGACTGCATAGAAATTGTACAGCGGACATTTCTAGTTAGGTTCAATGTATGCGAAATTAATAGAGGTGAGAGCCGAATATAAAAGATCAAGCAGATCTAAAATAGTCTAAGTTATCTTGGTGTGTTTATGCATCGGTTTGATCTATCGTGTCACTTTGATTTATAAAGTTATACTCTGTTGTATAAAAATTACTTGCAAAAGTTAGTACGAGATGTTTTATGGTGTAATTTTGATAAGATATTTCTCTTCTTTTATTGTTTGTCCTCATTAAGTAAAAGAGACTTAGCAGTTTTAAACAATATCTACTTTGATGTAATGATATTATATGTTAGTTTTTCCAGTATGCAGTAGGTGTTCTGAAGGCTTGAATATTTTTTAAGGATTGCGTCGTAAAAACACAGGTAATTGGAGTAATGATGACCTTTTTTATGACGCCTATTATATGGGCAAGAATAAGGAGAGATTCAAATTGAGAAATTAATTGTTTAACTAGGCATAACTTTATTATAAAGCATATCTATGCAGCACCTTTTAAAAGGAACCTTTTATTTTCACCCAAACTCAACTCGACTGTAATATGTTTTGCTTTATATATTTAGAATTTTGAAAAGCAAAGCGAATCAATTTGGATTAAATAAACTATAAAAACGATCCGGAATCGGGAAGTGCAAATGTAAAAGTAGGCCCATATTCTCCAAGTTATAATAATGTTATATAAGGAGTTCTTCGGTTCATACAGCTGAAAATTAAATATGTTTGTACATACTACATGCAAGCATTATAATTGCGAATTTTAAAATTTCATTGTCTAACCATCGCTCATTTTCTTTCATGTCTTAATTAAGCTTCTTATTTTAAGGAATGTTACATTTTTGTGTATTGCCTCCATCTTATCTATTGTGATCACTCTGGCAACGAAGCACTTTAAGCGTTACGAATAAAATAATTAACCTAAGGCGTGCAATAGGTACATCAATATCTATTGACTGCAGTTTCATTTAGATGGATGCACTCGTGTATTAATTATATTGAACTGAATCCTTTTAGTAATTTATACACACACACACATGTATGTGCGTGAAGTACGCCTATTTAATGATATGATAAAAAACTGTTATGAAAAAACCAACCTTAAAAACAAATTGAGCTGTTTGAGTGGACTTTCACACGTTTATAACTTGTCTGATTTCTAATTTTATCACTTACCATAGCATAAGGTAATGAAGAGTGTATCTGATTTATTGAGCACTCAACCCGAAAATGTGGGGACAACAACAGTTACGTCCTTCCACATAGTGAGCATAACATAAATATTTTAAAGCATGTAAATGGTAAATTCATATTCAGCCACTCTAGTTTCACATGGTTGGATGAACGGATCAGTTTTGGATATATATAAAAATATATATATTCATTGTACCCTTCCTATGTGCAAAAACAAAAAGAAATTTTATCAGATACAAGAAACGTTTCTTTCACATTATCTCCTCAAGTATCTACTTATGAACATAACTTTATATATAAATTGGAAAGAAAAACAATATAGAAATATGTGAACATAGAAAGATTGTGAAAAACAGAAACCAATCGAATTGCGTGCGTCACATCCAGTTCAAGCTCAGTGCCTGAACATGCTTTTTTCTGCTTGCGTAAATCCGGCTGCAATTTGTTTATCCATAAGGCTTCGTATGTGGCTAGCTCCCTTTTGTTTTTGCATTTAGTAATTACTTTGAATGCTACGTCTGGAGAACATACGTGCGATGTTTCGACGATGTGTTGCGCAATAGCAGACGTGTATTCACCATTTGATTTAAAACAGGCGTTCAAGTTGCAATGTTCTCTCATTCGAGTAATTAACCGTCTGGTCGATCGGCCTACGTAAGTTGATCGACAAATTGCGCATGTATATTGGTAAATAATATTTGATGTCTTTGATTTCTCGTTAAGGCAAGTGTGTTACCCTAAATAACACTCAGAGATTGGATACATTAAATGTGCGTGTTAATGCCGCTTCAACTTTCTTTTGTGCCATTCGGGAAACTGCATCCCACTTAAATGGGATGTTCAGGTAGACTGTTTTCCTGAATGGCACAAAAGAAAGTTGAAGCGTCATTAACACGCACATTTAATGCAACCCAACCACGAGTGTTATTTAGAATATACTGCCTACAACAATCAAAAGAGAGCAGCCGTTAATGTCGACATCAAGTATTATTTACCAATACTCCCAATAAACCAACACGGAAATCGACAATTAATTACTCAAATAAGTGAACATTGTAACTTAATAGCCTGTTTTATGTCAAATGGTGAATACACATTTGAAATTGTGTAACACATCATCGAACCATCGCACGTATGTACCCCAGACATAGCATTCAAAATAATTACTAAATGCAATAACAAAAGGGAGCCAGCCACACACGAAGCCTTATGGATAAAAAATTGCAGCCGGATTTATGCAAGCAGAAGAAGCATGTACAGGCATTGAGCTTGAACTGGATGTGACGAACGCAACTGACTGGTCTCCGTTTTTTCACACTATGTTTACATATTTCTATCTTGTTTTGCTTTCCAATTTATATATAAAGATATGTTTATTAGTAGATACTTGAGGATATAATGAGAAAGAAACGTTTCTTATATCGGAGAAAATTTTTGCACGTAGGAAGGGAACGATGAATTTTATTAAAGCTCACATTTCAAAAGAATATGTATACGTGACACGCAAACATCTAGTAGAAGGTCAGTCTGAATTATAAATCTTATGGATAGAGGAAATATAACACTTGCTTCATTAGTTTGTTATTTAAAACTTGTGATGATGAGTGAACTGAAGAAGGCAGTCACTATTGGCTATCTAAATATCTTCAGGAAACAAAACAACTGGAATTCAGCCTCGTCAATCACAAAAAAACATCAGGTAATAATAATGCTTAATTTGGCGACACCATCAAACAAATAGTGAAGGTGCAGTTTTGCATTAGATGTTGCGCACCTAGTAGAAAATTAGTTCAACTATGACCAGTAGGATAAACCAAATACAGAATGAACGGAAAATATAAATTTGTGCACATTCTTTTCGTGCTTACTGGCGACTCATCACTAAGAGCCGGTATTACGCCATTTACCCATTATATATTTGAATGAGGTATGTGGGAAAATTGGACGGTACGATTTCCTATACGACTGTGTCAACCTTCAGCAATGGAACTAACTCACTATATATATATATATATATACCGCGTCTGTAAAGGGTACCAGTATTACGTTTAATGTGTCATTACCCGATACCATCATTATGGTCCTGAAAAGATATGTGCACGAGATTAAACTTTCCGTTCATGCTGTCTTTGGTTTGTTCTCCTGGTCATATTTGGTCTTATTTGTTACTAGGTGCGCAACACCTATTACAAAATTGCATATATATTAGTTCTCCGCCACAAACAATATCTAACTGTTGAATATGTTAAAGTAGATTTCATGCTTAAAGGTTTCGATAGTTTGAACCTTAATATTCAGTTTACTTGGGAGTACGAAAGCACTCAATCTAATAATCTGTTTTTCTTGAAATATTGCTGTTAAGACATGAATATTTGAGTTTAGTAAGGAAAATATTTCAAAAGCCGGCCTGGACTGGACAATGCATCAATTATTACAGCGATGTTCTAATTTGAAAAGAAAATTTGATGCGCAGTTTTTCCTACGAAACAATGCAAATATGCTCTGATGATTTTAATTAACAAAACCTGATAGTGCACAAACCAACTTTAATATAAAGCGGGTGTCTCGAGAGATATATTACAGAAAAGGTAGTATTTAAAATGACAAAAGAGTAAGGATGTACGCAATCAAAGGACGGAATATGTTAGTTGAAGATTGAAAAACAGTGATTACTTTGCTACTCTCTACAAAATTAAAATCTGTTTATAAATAAAAATGTCAATCAAACATACAATTATAGAAAAACCTCACGCCAATCGTACAGTCAAATCTCGTTTATTTATGAGAATTAAATTGCTTCTCAGAGAGTTATAAGGTCAGACTGGCATATTACAGAAGAAGCAAATCCAAGAGCCCTGTAAATTACGCGTAACTGGTAAAGAGATGAACATTATTGCAATAACTGAATGGATTGTTGCAAAAATTAAAACTCCAAACAAAGCGGTTTGTGGGAGTTCTTCAAATAAAAAAACTAAAGTGAAATCTAGAGAGAGAGAGTATGTGCTATGCAGTACAGAAGCGTTTATTTGATACAATCTTAATCCGCAGATGCTGATTAACAAAAGATGTTGGAACCTAGACTGAATATATACTGATGAATTTTGCGCAGGTGTATTTAGGTGTGTCTACTTTTTGTTATATGTTTCCTGTTTCCCGTTCAAATGTTATATATAATTAATCCAATTTGCTTTTTGAAATTTACTATATTAAAAAACAGATGCAACAATTAAGTTGAGTTCTGGCGGAAAGAAAATGATCATTTTTAATTGTGTTTTGTACATATACATCAAATTAAAAATATGCTTCGTTACGGCATTTGTTGCTTATAGCACTATACATTTTATTGAAGTTCGAATTCCGAAATCATGTATTGCTTAGTTTAAATCACTAATACTTGAGCATGGCAGAACTGACAAATATACACGATTAGAAAAAAATTTGTTAGACACAAGAAAGATTTCTTTCTCATATCCTCTTCAATCATCTAAAAATTAAAATCTACATTTTTTTGAAAAGAAAACGAAACAAAAAATTGAAACTCAGAGCGAATATAAAATAGAAAAAAATTCCAGTCCTTTACATGCGTCACCCGCATTTTGTAAATTCACAGTGCCTTGTATTTGGATTACTAATTTCAATTTGAAATTAAAACATTATTTTGCGATGTATTCAAACCGGAAAAGAATGTATGAGCATTGAGCCCAGACTATAAGTGATGCATATAAATGTCTCTATTTGACACACCATCATGGTTTTATTTTTCTATTTGGTTTTCATTTCAATAATATATAACTATACTGATTTGTAGATAATTGGAAATAAAATGAAAAATAAATGCTTCTTGTTTATGGGAATATTTCTTCACATATTTGCCTATGGGTAAGATATAATTCACTTCATAAAAGCTTGCTCCCAATAAGAGTATCTAAATTTTATGATTTTGACATTTCTAATTGAACTTTGTTATGAGAGGAAGACGAGATTATGGATGGATGCCCCAAACTGCTAAACCCGTGGAACTCTAGCTTTGATAGGAAACATGTAGATTTTGTGCTTTATTATGTAACGACGGATTAGCTGTTTGAAAGTTACTCATGTACGAATTCAAATTTGACTGTAGAAGCATTTAGGCAAGAATGTAATTTAATAATTGTTGTTATTGGAGCTATGCCAAAAGCTTTCGAAATTTCTATAAAATGAAATTTTGCATAGTTATCTAGGTTAAGAATATATTGTATTAGGCTTAGTAATTTTGTAACGTTTGTGGTACAAAATTGATTAAAAATAAAACAATATTCGGACAATCTTGATTCTAAAATAGCGACATTCTATTGCCTGTCTCTGATCTCAGAATTCATTTGGAGCTTTTGTTTTTGGTAATAGTTTAAATTGAATTTTACATTTACTCAAGGACGTGTTTTATTGTTTGCGTCTTGTGAATGCCAGTAGGTATCTGCTTAGATGAAGTTTACGAGCTTGATATAAACACTAATCGCATTGTGTTTAACCATTCGCACGAAATAACTAGACCACTTCTTTAAATCAAGTTTGCGAGCTTGAAGTAAACACCGATCCAATTGTATTTAAACAGTCGTCGAACAACATAACAAAACTACCGCCAGCCGCAACGCACTGACGCGTTTCGACCTTCCATGCGGTTTGATCCTCGATAGTCAGTTTGCCGTCGTACTCTGATGATGATCATGGAAGGACGAAACGCGTCAGTGCGTTGCGGTTGGCGGTAGTTTTGTTATGTTGTTCGACGACTGGTTAAATATATTTGGATCGGTGTTTACTTCAAGCTCGCAAACTTCATTTAAAGAATTGTTACCATCACCCGCGCAATTAATTATTGTTTAATTGTATAACTAAACCACTGCCAGTTACAAGCCCTGACGCGCTTCGAGTTTCCATGATCATCATCAGTGTTTGCGGGGAAACTGACTAGCGATGATCAAGTCGTAAGGCATATATGAGGAAAGCACAATTAGATAAGCGGCTCGCCCCTCTAGTAATCTCGTATCAATTTTACAGGACAGGAAATATTGGCTGCACAATTTCTATGCAGTCACGAAAATGAATGTTTTACAGCTTTCGCTTCTTGTAAATTAGTCATACAATTGAACAATCATTGATTGCGCGTGGTTATGATACCATTTCTTTAAATCAAGTTCGCAAGCTTGCTATAAATGCCAATCTCATTTCATTTAAACAGACGTGCAACGTAGCAACATAAAAGTAATTAATGTTTTTATTTTGTTGAGTAAATCGATTTGTTTTTATAGGCGTTGGATGCATTTATTTAGTATTTAGATTTGGCGGGCTGTATGGTTCTATCTATCTTATTTCAATATCCATTTCGAGGTAGCTGGCAGTTAAAGCCGTTGCATATTGGTAATATTTTTAATGATATTTTGTGGGAGATAGGGCTTTATACTATGCTATGTCTTTTCTTTTCGCTGCGTGAAGTTAGATTTCCTAGAATTGTTCCCTATGTTATTATAGATTTACTTTCTGGCTAGCGAATAGCTCTAAGGTGCGTTAACTTTCGCAAAAGTTTTTTCTTTAATATTTTGCATGTATTAACTCTACTTCATGGGTGTTGTAGCCTCTTTTACGTGTTTAATTAGGATAGTTGTAACGTGTTAGTGAATGTTTAATAGTTTGATTACGACTTATATGTTTAGTAGTGCATTATTGACGATAAGAAGACCTACTCTTTTGGTGGATTCTTCATAAACGGATTCTATTTGTTCGTTTGTATTCGCATTAACTGAGAGTAGTTTTTCTGAAATATGAGCTTAACTAAATTTAAGAGTACCATTTCCATTTACGAAGGCAAAAAGAATATTTCAGTTACATTAAGCGTATCTTTTCCGTTTTCTCCTTATGCATTTACAAATGAAAATATTTTTATATATTAGAATGGCATAAAAATTAAAATATTAAAAATGGAAAGAATTGTGAAATAGAAGAACTTCCAATTATTTATTTGCATCACCTCCATTTTAGGATCAATATCAGAACATGCTTTTATGCTTGCATAAATCAGGCTGCAATTCGGTTATTTATCGCGCTTCATAAATTGCTAACTAACTTTTGCTTTTGCATTAAGTAGATATATTAAATTAAATATCAGGAAAGTAACCATGGGAGGTTTCAAAAATGTGTTTACCTCTTTCGTTCTTGTATTCACGGTTTCATTTCGCACAAGAATTTAAATTGTATTGTTGCTATTCTTTGGTTATTACCCACCTGGTTGACCGGTCATTTTATGTTGATGGACAGCGTGCATCAACGAAGATTAGATCGCATCTCATTTCCAGTGGTTAGTATGAACGATGTTGAAGCCTTCGGAAGAATGGGACGAATAGGCACCCAACCTGATCGAAGACAAAACAGATGCGCACTTGGAAATGGGGATCAATCGAATCAGCTGCGAAACTGAGAGTGCAATGCGGCAACCCGCGTACGTAAATCGCGGCCTTGCAACATATGAAGCTAGCACGCCGCAAAATTTCAAAGGATATTATTAATTGTTTGTGTTTTGTGCAATGACTTGCCAACTTAAGAAGGAATGCTTAAAAATAGGCATCTAAATATATCAAATAATAATAATAATAATATTTCGAGTATGCAATCCTTGCTAGGAAAAACGAGGATCAGTTATTTTTGCAGAATCCGATCGCGTAAAATTTATATTTTAAACAATTTTAGTTATAAAAATTAGAAGCCATCGAGTATAGTTAAAACGAATGTCACTTAGTCGATTTTTAAACGTCAATAAAGAAATTTTATTTGGCCAAGGACGATTAATAACAGCAGTTATTCACTTTCAACAATGAGTCACGCGTAAACCTAACACACGCGCCGATACCAAATTAGTAGAAGAGAAAACTGGAAGCGATTTCTTTGCTTCATTAACTTTCTGCTCAGGAACGTGTGATCCAGAAAGTCTTGATTAAAAATTACTTGCATATTTTGTTTTTAAGCAATTTTAATTTATACTGGATATAAAAGCAATCTCTTCTCAAATCGGAATGTAGTATTTTTAAGTGTTTCTCAAGTTCTACTAACTAGAAAAGTTTGTGCTCAAAATATTATTATATTTAGCAGTCTGCCTGTGCTATTTGTGCTTCTTCTCCCTTTTTATAATTTGTTCGAGATTGTACCGTTCTATTATTCCACATTCTTCTACTAAATATATAGTGGTTAAAGAGCGTAATACCGGCTCCTACTGATGAGTCGCCAGTAAGCACGAAACGAATGTGCATGAGATTATACTTTCCGTTCATGCTGCCTTTGGTTTATCCTTCTGGTCACAACTGATCTAATTTGTTACTAGGTTGGCAACACCTAATACATACTTGCATATATATTAGCTCTTCGCAACAAACAGTATTTAACTGTAATATATTGAATTGAATGATGTCATGCTTACCGCGAAATGTGATAACTGATATCGATGAAGGCCAGAGTGTATGGTTTAACTGGAGTAACAGGTGTTCGGAAATTGTTGTAATTCTCAATTTGGGTTAACTTTAGCATAAATTTATATCCATCAGGTTGGTATCATGTACCGACTCGGAAACCATAGTGTTAGTATCCGGTACTCATCGATTTCAAAAAAGGTATCACTTACTAACACAATAGCCTAAGTGTTAGTATCCTTTACAGACTCGGTATATATATTATATAGTGTGAGTTAGCATTGAAGTCACATTGTCGTTGACTTTAGATTATGTTAGCTTCACTATTACAGGTTTACACATTCGTCTAGGAGATTGTACCGTCCTAATATTCCACATTCTTCTACCAAATATATAGTGGTTAAAGGGCGTAATACCGGCTCCTACTGATGAGTCGCCAGTAAGCACGAAACGAATGTGCATGAGATTATACTTTCGTTTCATGCTGCCTTTGGTTTATCCTTCTGGTCACAACTGATATTATTAATTGTTTGTGTTTTGTGCAATGACTTGCAGACTTAAGAAGGACTGAATAAATAGGCATCTAAATATATCAAATAATAATAATAATATTTCGAGTATGCAATCCTTGCTAGAAAAAATGAGGATCAGTTATTTTTGCAGAATCCGATCGCGTAAACTTTATATTTAAAAAAAATTTAGTTTTAAAAATTAGAAGTCGGGTATAGTTAAAACGAATGTCACTTAATCGATTTTTAAATGTCAATAAAGACATTTTATTTGGCCAATGACGATTAATAACAGCAGTTAGTCACTTTCAACAATGAGTCACGCGTAAACCTAACACACGCGCCGATACCAAATTAGTAGAAGAGAAAAATGGAAGCGATTTCTTTGCTTCATTAACTTTCTGCTCAGGAACGTGTGATCCAGAAAGTCTTGATTAAAAATTACTTGCATATTTTGTTTTTAAACAATTTTAATTTATACTGAATATAAAAGCAATCTCTTCTCAAATCAGAATGTAGTATTTTTAAGTGTTTCTCAAGTTCTACTAACTAGAAAAGTTTATGCTCAAAATATTATTATATTTTGCAGTCTGCCTGTGCTATTTGTGTTTCTTCTCCCTTCTTACAATTTGTTCGAGCAGGTAAAATAAGCAAAATTATATTTATAAGTAATTATTTGATGGTATTTGTGTTACAATTGATATTTTGTTTTGTGTAATACAAATGGAGTGAAATAAATTTCAGTTGCTAATGTTAATTCTGACGAGAAGCTCTTCGCCAATGAAGGTAGTTTTTCATTTTACTAATAATACGAGATTTTGCATAAGCGATAAACAATTTATAAGACGAGCACGTGAAATTTTTCATAATAAATAAATAAATCAAAATCTAAGTTTACTGTATGATCTTTCTTTTGTTTCCTGTATACTCAATTTAAATTAAATGTTTTATTATCGTCATAAACAAAACCGGGCTCAGAGGGAAACAAAACACTAAACTTCAGTATGATAAATGAATTATAAGACTTCTTTGTTTTAAATATTTATTCTTTTTGAGATTGTTCAGCTGATACTAAAAAAGATAACTGTAATTTATGAAAATATGTTTTAATATTGGTATTAACAAAGCTAGCGGCAGGGTGGCTCAGTGGTTAGAGCAACAGATTCTGAAGCAGGTTCGAGCCCTGTCCCTGAACAATACGTGCCAAGTTCCAAATAAGATCAAAATTGGTCTACTGGATCATTTGCCTTTTCCACACTATACAATAATTAGCTTATACTGACAAATGTGCGTGCGTAATGGGTCAGGTGTTTATATTAAGATCGCAACCTTGATTAAAAGTATAACTATACGGCATTGCTGGACACTTTATAATCATTTTAAATGCGTCTTTTGTCAGGTGATATTAACCTTTGCTGAAAATGTTTCATGACAGATAGTCTTGTTGTATTTTATCAAAACTTTATTTAAATTTATTGGTAAGGATAAACACTGGTTAGATAAAGATAAGTTGATTTATTGTTTAGTAGGTCATTTATGGCATAAGTATTTATTTAAAGTAATCACCAGTCTTCCCCGATTTCGTTTTCTTACTTACATAAAAATAATTCGTCATCTATCTTTCAATTTTGACTTCTCGTGTATTATGCTGTTAACAGTGTAAATTTTTACAACTATTTTACGTTGTGCTCATCCGTCATAAATCTGCAGTCGCTGCACTGTCTATGTGTTTCACTTAAGTATTAAAATTATTTTCTGTTGCCTCATAACAAAAGTTATTCCTTTATCATTAAAATACATTTTTACGCATTATCACATGACGGACTAATAGAAAAATTAAACAATAATTGATTGCGCGGGTGGTGATAACAATTCTTTAAATCAAGTTTGCGAACTTGAAGTAAACACCAATCTCATTGTATTGAACCAGTTGTCGAACGACATGTATGCAAGACTACTAGAGATGAGAGCCGCATATCCAATTTTGCTTTCCATATATGTGCAATGCGGTTTGATCCTCGCTAGTCAGTTTGTCGTCGTACTCTGATAATGATCATGGAAGGTCGAAACGCGTCAATGCGTGCTACTGGCGGTAGTTTTGTTATGTTGTTCGACGACTGGTAACTGATGACACAAAGTTAGATGCTTTGAGAAGATGATGCTAGTCAGTGCTGGCTGGCAGATCTGCCAAGTGTAGGACAACTATAAATCTAAATGATCCACCACCATTACGAATTGAGGACCTAGTGTGCTGTCAAAGCCTACATACACCTGAATTACTTTTTATGGGGAAGTAAATTATCATGTATTAACTGTTAATGAATTATTGCACTATTTGAGCGTATGACTATTGAAGCAGTGCCAACAACAATGCCAAACTTGTCAGGTCATAATAGTTAACAATGATGCTATCTTTGTTAATAAATCACTATTCTTATTATATTACCGTTATAATTACTTACATTTCTCTGTATGTACTCTGTAAAATTTTGAACTTTAATAATTAAGCCTAAAATCTATTCAGTTCAAAACAAAGGTAATCAAAATGATGCATATTGTGCTTCGGTCAGATTAAATTGGGTTTAGTTATTATTGGATACATTCATAGATTAAGTAAAATTTATCATGTTTGGTTCAGTCTTTTGTATGTGTTTGTAATTTGAATTGAGATCACAGTCGAGTACTTGCGTATAAATTTTCTACAAAGCTGTTATGCACAACGCAGTTAAAAATGGTCGGTTTCCTTTCGTCAAAAACACAACTGGACTGTTTGCTGTATGTATTTCATCCATCTTTATCCCTCTTGATATCCAAAATTGAATATAATTAGTACCAGCCATGACAGTAGAGTTAAGTTCTTGCGTAAAGAAAATGGCGTTTTTGAAACTGTATTGTATAATCTTGCATTATGATAAACTTATTATTCAATAAACAGTTTAATTCTCAATTCACATAAAATATGAATAAAAGTTATTAAACAAAGCATTATCTCAATGTATGTTTGCAACGTTCTAATTCACAAGTCATCTATTGTTTAACAGCCAGTGTTCTTTTACAGTCCATATATAAGCACGAGCAATAAGAATTACAATGTTTACATACTGCATCGGCCGTCGCGCAGTATAAAATGAGTCGCCTTATCTGCTGAGTCGTGCAAGGTGTATAAGCGAAATAAGGCTAGTGCAGTCAAATTTATCACTGATTCTACCTCCTTTCCTTCCCTTTCCTCTTCTCAATTTAAAAACAACGCTATTTTAGATACTATGAATGTGGTTGGTGTTGATCGTATCACTGAGTCCAATATTGGTTTGCTAAATATCGAAAATAGTTCAAGTGGACTATAATTCATTAAACCTAGGTTAGGTTTTAACATAGGCGCATTTAATGTGCGAACATTAAAACAACTTGGACAACAAGAAGCTCTAGCTCGCACGTTTGACAAATTAGAAATCGTCGTTTACTGCGTATTTGAAACCAGAATACAGGATCCTATGTGTATTACAGAACTGGTTGTACCATGCCTACCTATGGAACATCTGATTCCACGGATTTTTCTCAAGCCGGCAAATAGGGCGTTGGTATTGCCCTTAGCACACGAGCTGAAGCCTGCTTAATTGAATGGTTCATTTTAAATACAAGTATTAAAATAAATGTGAAAAAACCGTATTCAACGTTGCCTCTTCGTTGCATCTACATATGCTCCTATCGATTGCAGCAAAAGCGAAATCAAGAACGCTTATTACTCCGAAATAGGCTCCTTACTAAAAAGAGTACGAAGTTCAGATATAGTCTTAGTTATGTTTGACATGAATGCTCAAGCTGTGCGCTTAAGTAACCCAGAATTTCATTTAAGTGGAAGATACACTTTAAGTTCGATGCGCAACGATAGTTGTGAACGGCTTTTGGATATCAGCGCGGTCACCCTGCAATCAACATTGGTGAAGCCAGAATGGATCTTTCGTTTAAGGCATTTTTCAATGCATTATTTACGGAAATCTGAGTTTTCACACAGTGACAAAAAAATCGATTACTATGCGGTTATCAACGAAAAAAATATGGCCAAATAAATATATTGATTGCATTATTTGATAAACAAATGTAAAAGTTCGCATTTCTTTGTTGAGTTGTATTAAAGAGCTCCAGTGACATCTGGAGAGCGCCCATAAACACGATGAGCAGCCAAATAAAAATTCTAATTTCCTAATCATATATTAACAGTAAGGAAGCGAAAAAAACAACCCGTCAGGAAGTCAAAAATGATAAATGATAGAAATTCAAAATCGATTTTTATAAATGGCTAGTTTGAAACAGACGTCCTTAAACAATAACAAAGTTTGACAAATTTATTCTTTAAGAAATAAATCTCATTTGCGGAGGTCTGAATTTCTGTTCTGGATTAATACAATTATATTTAAACTCTGAAATATTTGGCGACACCTAATGTGGACACTCCTAACTTGGATGAGGATGCTATTCTTGTAGTCCATGACACTTAAGTAGCGCTACAATTAAAGGTAAGGTAGACAGAAGCATAGTCAGTGAATGAAAAAAGTTTCGAACAGATATTAAACTAACATAAACAACTATTTATTTGTGAGTTATATATAAATTAAAGTCTAGAGCAAGTTATGTACAATTTAACAATAATTGATTGCGCGGGTGGTGGTAACAATTCTTTAAATCAAGTTTGCGAGCTTGAATTAAACACCAATCCCATTGTATTTAACCAGTCATCGAACAACATAACAAAACTACTGCCAGCCACAATGCACTGACACGTTTCGACCTTCCATGATCATCATCAGATTATGACGGCAAACTGACTATCGAGGATTAAAAATTTGATCTCCATATATATTCAATGCGGTTTGATCCTCGATAGTCAGTTTGGTATCGTACTCTGATGATGATCATGGAAGGTCGAAACACGTCAGTGCGTTGCGGCTGGCGTTCGACGACTGGTTAAATACAATGGGATTGGTGTTTACTTCAAGTTTCGTACAGTTGGAAAATTTTGCGTTAACTATCTAACGTACAGTTTAACCTAGACGCGTAATAGGTTTCCTTGTTACGGCTAATGTATACATTGCATAGGAGTAACATGTAGTAGTGCATCTAGAAAGCTGATTGCCTGGATAATTAAGCGTATAGTAGTTTAAAGACACAGCGGACTGCCTGCCTGGTTTAATCGTGGTTATTTGTTTATTTGTGTTTATTACATTAACTTTGGTCCATATGCATATTGTTTCATAAACTTGTATTTTATCGCCCAGGTGGTCATTTTCGTTAGAGCCTAGTTTGTTATATTTTACGCTGAAATACTGAGCTAATGCATATTCCTTGTGCTTTATGTTAAAATACCCACACTATTAACGCTATAAACTGTTTAGTTAGGTTTTTCTTTTGAAATTTGGACACTGTATAATTTATTTTAATTCATGAATTAATGACCAGAATGACGTAAAGTAACGAATGTATTAGACCTATTTATCTGTTTCTTGTGTTGAAATTTTGGCAATCAGATGCAGTCCAATTATAAAAAAAATATTTTTTTTATTAAATACAATTCTTGTAAATTGTATTATACGAAGTTTCCTTCGTGCGGCTATTAACTACATTGCACATTGATTACTGTGCCTCGTTTTCGACATTTGGACAGCGAAGCTAATTGCTTTGCTCATGTTCAATGTCGTACCTCTGTTTCAAAGCATTAGTCAGAATTTTCTTGATCTTTTAGTAGATAATAGTATTTTTGTCGCCTTTTATCCGCATAGGCGAGCAATCTCTTGCCTCGTTTGCATGCCGATAGATTTGCGCACAGTTTTTTATTGCAGCTACTATTAGAATCACAGTAATTCGCGTCCCAGTCCACTAGGAAGCCAGAATTATAAATGTGTAGGGAAATCAAGTGATTGTCAATGGAGTTACAACCAGAACAGCACAATATTGTTACAAACTGAGCATTTTTGAACGCGGAAATCAGCGCAAATTGGAGCGCAATACACGCATACAATTGATCGAACAC
>JAQBSW010002523.1:0-101649 GCA_029291075.1 Eudiplozoon nipponicum | reverse complement strand
GATTCAAACCACACATGTTCATTAAATAATAAAATTAGAAAATGTACAATATAAAAAGATATCACATCACATATATATGTGCAATTAAGTGTACTGTACAGTTTATCGGCATCTGAAAGATCAGCTGTAAACAGTGATAGATTCTTAATCAAAATTGAAAATTTAAGTTATAACTCGAATATTACATTTGTTGCTGAAACAATTAATCTTGGCTTTTATTTAACCATGAAAAAGTATTATCATAATCAAAATTAAAAATATCATCAGGATTAAACACTTTTTCTAGTTCGGTAGATAAAAATTTAAAAGACATTTTAGTTGGAGGCGTTTCTCTAAGCCCCTTTCGCAAGTGATTTTAAATTTTGTAAATTTTTGAAAACAAGAACAACTTGCTCGCAACATTCCCAATCAAAGGTGGAGATATTGCAGAATGACCAGATCTAGTTCCAATTTCGTGACTCTTTCTTATGGGATTCATATAGGCACCAGACCACTGGTTTAAATGGAAAACTTTTATACAATAGCATATTCTCCGAAACCATAAAGGATGCAGTGATACAAATTGTAATCTAGTGGCGTATATAGTGCAGGAGAAAGGACTAATTTGCTTCACAACTTTTCTTTGTACAGCTTCTATTTTATTAGACAGACCCTTTGTTAAGGGATTCCAAGTAGCAGCGGCATATTCTAGTATCGGTCTAATCCATATTATAAACATTTTGAATTTTATTTCATGTGATATAATATTTCTATTTATCAATGCCCATCTTTTCTTGGCACTGCCTACTATCCTTTCAATATGTCTCTCAGCAGAAACCGTACAATGAATAGTTATGCCTAAATCCTTAATTTCTTGCATAAGTTTAATCTCAAAAACATCATTAATCTCAGCATCATGAAAATAAACATACTTAAAATCTGTTCTGTTACCTATTTTTAAAGCTCTCGTCTTTTTACTGTTTATTCTCAGCCCTAGTGTTAACAGATATCTACTTAAATCATACAAATCAAGTGTCACATTATTTTTGGAGAATTCAACATTATTTGGATCAATTGGAAAGATTATTTTCAAATCATCAGCAAATTTACAAACTCGACCGTTAGGAATCTTAGTTTCCAAATATGCAAATACAATTTTAAATAATATTGGTCCCAAACTGGATCCCTGTGGAACTCCACTTGTTACCCTTTTCAATTTAGATACCAAATCGTTTACTTGAATACTCATTCTTCGATTATATAAGTAGTACCTAAGTAATCTAAAAATATTCGGATCAATATTCAATAAATTAATCGCATTCAAGATAGCATCAAAAGATATAGAGTCAAAAGCTTTTGAGATATCTATGAATACAATTAATGCATCTAACTTTTTCTCATCTAATGTAATTACATGTTTCCACATAGAGAGCATATTAGTAGTTGTCGACCTGTCTTTCGTGAAGCCATGCTGGCATACATCGAAATCAGCCGGCAGCATACGTTTTAAATGATCAAGTATTAATCGTTCTATTATCTTCAAAAACGAGGGAATAATAGAGATTAATCTGTAATCACTAGCACACGTTGGTTTACTTACTTTAGGCAAAGGTTTAGCTACTATTGTTAGTATATCGATTGGTAATATCCCATTCTTCAAAATTCTATTTATAAAATTGCAGAGCACATTCATAAAATTTAAAGGTAATTGAAGTAGGTTATTAATCGATATACCAAGGTGATCTTTTTGTTTTTTTGATTTTATTTTTAACATTAATTCTATCAATGCATCACTGTCAATAACAAGTCCTAGATCCTCTTTTCCCGAAGGATCCGTTAAATCAATAAAAATGCTTTCCTTCTGCGGATTACATAACAAGTTGCCAAATACTTCATCCAATTCACAGAGAAATTCATAATCAGTTTTACCCACAGGTAATATAAGGTTTCATTTTTCCTTATATTTACCGTAGTCTGTGAGGAGTTTGTATCCTAGTCTAGGATTACTCTTCAGTTTAGCCAGAATAATTCTCTCTGATCTTTGACGGATTATCAGCAGTGATGAATTAATTTCTTTATCGATCATATCTAACCTCATTTTTTAATACTATTGATAAGACTACATTTCATTATATTATCTCGTTTGATTCTTAGCTTACATAACTTCCTATTGATTCGCTTTGGTATTACATCCGTAAATGTTGATGCTCTAAATATATCAGATAATAACAGTGAAACAGAAGAAACAAATTCGTCATCGTTACTTGAAAAATAAACTTTCATAATCAATTGATAAGCTTAATTCTCTAAAAAGATTCCAGTTGATTCTGGAACATTGCACGTGAGCATTTTCAAAATTAGGTGTCAATGTTTTGCTACTCAAAATGTTCCATTGTAGAATAATTTGTTTATGATCCAATTCTTTAAAGTAATTTACAACATCATAACTGTGTGAGTTCAACACTTCAACTTCTAAATATACATGGTCTAAGCATTCCGAACCTCTAGTTGGTTCCTTTATAATCTGCTTAAGATCATGATTAGAAAAAAGATTGATTATTTCACAGTCATGCACCTTATTAAAATCTCCTACCACAATAATATAACCATGGCAGTCAAAAATAGATTGAAAGGAATTGATAAACATTTGATCATCATGTAAATTAGCATACGGCAGTCTATAAACCGCGATAAGAATCAGGTTATCAATTTGTATAGATACAAAATCAATGACAGAATTATATTCGCTAGAATGTAACACTGTTGCATTTAATATCGATTTGCTATAAATAAGTACTCCTCCACCTCTTTTATCCAGTGATCTGTCTTTCCTAAATAGAGAATAATGAGGAATGTCAAATTCATAGTTTTCAATGTTCTTGTTCAGCCAGGTTTCAGATAGTATTATAAAGTCAAAATTGTTACTTATTATAAAATCACACAACAAAAAGTTTTATTCTTAATACTTCTACAATTAGCATAAAATAATGTATATGAACAGGACAACTCATCTTTACTATCATCAATAGTTACTGATTTAACTTTTTCGGTTTCCTTATACTTCGTTTGTTGGGTACCGTATCTATGGTTCGTAACTGTCCGCTGTCCACCACATTCATTAACGAAACCCCGTTTTTTGTGATTTTAGAGTCGTTTGACACAGCCTTTATTGTGACTATTTCCGCTTGACTTGATTTCTGGTCTAGATTCTTCTTTAACTTTTTTGCCGCAGCCAGTTTTCTTTGCAGAAACGTCTTGTCTCTAGTGATGAATATGTTCTGAAAGTTACTGCATTCTTCTTTCTTTTTATTAATATCCTCAACTTGCTTGTTCGTCGGCCTTTTTGACAATTTTATCACAATTGGTCTTGGACGTTCCGATTTTTGTCCCACTCTAAAGCATTTAGTTATTTCAGCTTCAGTCGTATCTCTTATTAGAGCATTTAACTTTTCAACTTCCTTATGATCAGCATTTTCCTTAAGATTAAATAAAATTAATTGTTCTTGTTTTCCAATTCTCGCAGAAACTTCATTAGACAAGATATTCAATATTTCTTCCCCAGAAGAACTGCTTTTTGTTGATATGTCATCTTCCTTAGTTATTTCGCTTAACTCAATCCATGGTTTAACATTGTCTTCTAATTTTTCCATCCTATTGTTTAACGCCACGGTCAATTGCTCAATTTTTGCGCTTAAATTATCATTTCTCCTCTCGGAAACATCCAATTTTGCTGAATAGTTGCTAGCATCCGACTGTAGCTTTAAAATTGTATTTTTTAAAGTTTTATTTTCCTTCCTAAGCTCATTCATGGAGTTTTGAAGGTCCGTGATAATTTTTTCTAATTCAGTGTTCAAAAAAGTTTGAGCCATTTTAAACCGCGCGCGTCAACTTACCAATAGTATGCAAGTACACATATGTCGGCGATTGATTTGTGTCGTTACAGTATTTAACAATTTACAAACAGTCTAGTTCATAAAATTAGCCGTCTCATATAGTGAAAACACCTTTGCTGTGTCATACTCATTGAAGTCTTTTTGTTCATCAGTTTCATTTGATCATTTCTCTAGTACATACATTCAATTATTAATACAATGCAATTTTTCAATATAACGTTCTCATACCAAACCTTCTGTGTTCTATTTTCTTGGGACATTATTGCAGAGAATAATAATGAAGACTATAATAAAAACAGTAAGTATTCATCGGACTAGGTGTAGCTTTCTAGAGAAGGTCTGTTGGATGGTACTCCAGATGAGGTGCTTTGTGTTGCTCGATTAGAGTGGCGACCGCGCCAAGAAATTGTTGTGATGTGTGATCGATTTGTATGCCAAATTGACGCCAAACGATATTTCGGATCTTCAACCCATCTTTGCCCAATATATATTGTTTTTTCGTAGAAGTTATTTTGGTGTGATTTATCAAACAAAAATTTATTGTTTCATGTCAGCGCACTTCTGTAATCAAAGGTTAAGCTTGACTGACTTTGTTTATAAATAAACTGGAAATCCTTCGTAAATGATTAAACTAAATAACTGGTGTTATTTACTTAACAAAACGACTACGGATAAATTACAATGGTCCGCCAAATAGGGCTTATGTAAATGTGACATTTTACATTTTTGTGATGACATTTTTAAAGCTCTTTGGTACTATTCGTTACGAAATTATTTTTACTCTATAAAGTATATAAAGATGTATCATGAATAGATTATTTGAGATAACATTTTCTTATTGACGAATAATAATTACACAGCTTAATCTTGTTAATTTCAATTCCAATCAATCGTATCGTATCTTGAAGTAATTAAAATTAAGAAGCCTATGATTAACAAATATAAAGTATAGGCAGTTAGAATTAAGTAGACTACGCAATATATAAAAGGTCAATGGTTATCCTCTTCAATTAATAAATGCAAAAATTATGGCTGTTGAATAAAAAGTTTCTTCCTAATTTGAATGGCAGTAAAAGAAAATTGCATGAATTAGAAACTGAAGCTAAGTCCAGTTAAAGATTAAGAGCATCGGATAAAGACTGACTTATTAGAGGGCTTACTATTCAATTAATGGCTAATCAATTTTTGTGAATATAGTCTTGCTAAATTTCACCCCTAACTACTCGTTTAATTTTAAAACTCTTAGTGATTTGAACGCTTATTTTTTATTCTTTCACCACCACCCTACCTATCGAGATAACTCTAATAATACAGCATTTGAAATATTTAGAATAAATAATTAGTCTGATGCGTGCAAAGAGTAAATTAGTGTCTATTGACTGCAGTGTCATTTATCTGTTCGTACATGTGTATCAATTATATTTACCTGAATTTTTTAGTTGTGTATACAAATACATATGCACATGCGTGACGTGCGCCTGTTTAATGATATGACAATAACTGTTATTAACAAGCCTATCCTGAATACAACCTGATTGATTTGAATTGAAATTTAACACGTGCATTGGTCATTCATATTTCTAATTTTATCACTCAGAATATCGTGTTTATGACGAGTGTTTCTGATTTATTTGTCTCCTCCGCCCGCAAATGTGAGGGCAGTCTCAGTTACGTCATTTTAATTGGATTGTATAAAGAAAATAGTCTAACGCATGCAAATGGTAAATTCTTATCCAGCATTCTAGTTTCGTTTAGTTAAATTAAGATAACAGTTAAGGAAATGCACACAAACACACACGTAACACGTATCAATCTAGTGAAAGATCAGTCTGACGTACAAATAATATGGCCAGAGGCAATATCGCGCTTGCTTCATTAATTTGTTTTGTGAAACTAGTCAGGAAGGACCAACTGAAGAAGGCAGCCGATAACGATTCACAAACGAAAACAGCCGGAATCATTACTGCGTCGGTAAAAACGCTTTGTGACCTTCCGTGGTCACTATCAACACATGACGGCGAAGAGAGCAACAAGTTTCACTCAAGATAGATTATTTAAAAGTAAAATTGTGTGCCGCAGCTCTCATTATTTTGTTTGGTACTTGATGGGTGTGTTGGCTGTTAGAATGCAATACAGTTAGAATCAGAAACTAATAAGTACTCTCCGCAGATTCGTTTAAATTATTAATTAGATTAGATGAGCGAGAAATCTTACGATTTATTCCAATTAATCATGTGAAGTTAAAATATTTATCGATCACATGTTAATCGAACAAGTGCATATTTATATAATTAAACGGAAATTGGTTGCGCGGGTGGCGATAAAAATTACTATAATCAAGGTTGTAATCTTGATATAAACACCTGACCCATTAAGTACTTACATTTGTCAGGATTAACTAAGAATTTGTTTAGCAAAACTGCAACCAGTTATATGCTGTATCTTTACTTTTGAGAAAGGATATCAGAAGATACCAGGATCAGTAGACGTACTTTATTTGAACATCAAGGAAATTTACCATGAGTTTGAAAGCATGCCAAGAAACGATTTCGTCCAAAACTCAAACTGCACGACAAACATATGTAGTTTATTTACAGTATACATTTGGTATACATTCCAAATTATATTTCGTACTATCAAATGCGAACGACTCCAACATGCTTCTACATTTGGTTGTTGTTGCTACATTAAAATTTTCTTGAAATGTGAACTAAAAATCAATTCTTTACTTGACTTGAGAAATAAATAATGTTTGAAAGTATGTATGTAATTTAATGCGGGTATGGTTAACACAGTTAAATGAATGCCAATTTCTTTTCACCATAACTTAACTTGGCTGTTATAACTGGTACATTTTACAATCAATTTTAGAAATTTAGTGGGATTAAGCTGGACTGAACACATAAATTTTGCTTTAGCACACAGAAAGCTGGTAGCAAATCTGCTCCAGAACACACAAACTCAGACAACACAAACACTTATACACATACATACAAATACACACTTCAAGAGTATATATTCAATTCATGTACGAAATTCTTTCGTTCATTTAGCTAAAGATTAACGATACTGAATACAACTGCTTCTGCTGTAAGTAATGTTCTTCGTTTTTCGCTTTGAAGAACATATGGGAATCCACCCGATTTAGAGTGTGATTTTTATAAACAATGTGTTCAAATATTTATTAAAATCAAGTTTGCGATCTTGTTATATACATCAATCCCATTATATATATATATATATATATATATATATATATATATATATATAATAATAATAATCTTAAATTCTATTCTTAAGTTATCGGTTAGTCAGGCCTCCATAGCTCAATAAGCATCAATGTCATTTGTAAAAATAATCGCTATTGAACTATTCTATTGCAGAGAGCGTATCATTTAAATGTAAGTTTACCAAGCGTTGTTTTCTCAAAAAATATTGCCTGTTTACTAGACATCAGAGTTGTCATCTATTTTATAATTCGTCGAGTAAATCTATGTAGGTGAGGCGTTTCCTTTGAAATGTATACGAACATATAATTTCTTTTAGTTGAATTAGGCTTCATTACTTTTTTGTCGTCGGTTATGTTTTATGTTTGCTTCAACACACATTTCAATTTACCTGTTTTCTAATAATGATGTTTCGAGCACAGCCAGTTCTTGAAACTGAGGATCTTCCCAACAGGTTTTCTTTATTCTGCTGGAAAAATATCGTTACAAATATTAATTTACGAAATTAGGATAGCACTGTTGTATTGAATGTAATGTTCTGCTCGGTTCTGTTTTCGAAATGTCTTCCTTCCTAGACCATCGTGAAATATTGACCATTGTGGGTGAATTGACCATTTTTATTGAGGAGAATTTTTAGGTAATTTGTAAGAATAGGTAAAAATGGGTGGTCATTATTGATGAACGTACAGTATGAATCGCTGGTTTTATCAACATAAATAATTGTAAATAGTTTTTCGACATCGAATAAATTCATATTTTTTATTCATGACAGTGAAAAATCTTACTTTATTTGCATAGTAAAAAGTGTCACGAGCACACTATATTGGCTGTAGGATTGCTTTTAGTTTTCCAGCCAGTTTGTGCTGTGAACCGATCATGTTTATCATTATTGATCTCAATGGCGACAAGTTGCTTGTTCTACATATATTGTGTATCTAAGGCATGCAATACAATTTTGTCGGGCATGTGGCGACTATTTTTTTGTATTATACGCGTATTGTTCTACCTATTTCATTAGACTTCACATAGTCCGTTCTTTGTTGAATTGCTTCACACACCATATTAACACCTTGGTAGTTTCCAATCTTTCTTTACTTACATGGCATATTTTGAATTTCTTTTCGTCATCACGAATATTTTTTAGTTAAATAATTGGTAATCATAAGAAATAAACCGGAGTCTTTGGCGGGCTTCTTTTATTTCATTACGTTGTTGAAGCGCAATTCTTTTAGCCATTCTACGTGCTCCTATTTTTTGAAATTGATTCGCTTCTGCTTCAAGTAGAAATGTCGATATAAGAGCATCTCTGTTGCTAAAACCTTCGATTTCCTATTTACGTTTATCGATAGTAAACACAGATAATTCCGAACACTTTCGATTTCCTCTCTCTCTATCTCTCTCTCTCTCTCTCTCTCTCTCTATATATATATATATATATATATATATATATATATATCAATTGTAACCACAGGTTATTCCTCGGACTTTCGATTTCCTATCTACGTTTATTGGTAGTCAACACTAATTATTCCCCAGATCTTCGATTTCCTCTGTACGTTTATAGATATTAACCAAAAATTATTCCCTGCACCTACGATTTCCTCAGTATGTTTACAAATGCAACCAAAGATCATTCCCCGGAACTTCGATTTTCTCTTTACGTTTATCGATAGGAACCATAGATCATTCCCCGACTTAAATAATATTTGCATTTGCGATATTAATTTTAATTCCAAAGGTCAATATTTCAGCCACGTCGATGAAGTGACGACGGACAGTCTGTCATGAAGTCTACAAGCAAATGTCCACGTTTTATTCTGAAACATCAAAACTAAAACCAATTTAATTAAAAATATTTCCATACATAGTTGAGTTATAAACTAAGAATTGTATAGTGTAGAAAAGGCTATTCATCCAGTAGACCGGTTTCGTCCTTATTAGGAACTCATCACGTACTAGCCAGAATTTGCCGCGGACAGGTTTGAGTTCCCAATAAGAACGAAACCAGTCTGCTTGGTGAATTGCCTTTTCTATACTATACAATGCTTAGTTTATACTGGCATATGTAAAGAAAAAACGTGTCAGGTGAATATATCAAGATCGCAACCTTGATTATAATAATTGTTATCACCACCCGCGCAACCAATGTTCGTTTAACTATAGTTGAGGTAAGTTAGTAACACCTTCATTATGAAAATGTTCACAACGGGGACTATTGCATTCAGTTTGTTTGTCAATGCAAGAACCCTCAGTCTAGCGCATAGTTTTTCTTGACACATTGCTATTGAGCCAGGACGATGTCAGACCAATAAGGAAAAAATATATTTTGAGCAGTCACGGACTAGACAATATATGCATTAACACATTGCTGTCCCAAATTTGCTAGATATAACTTTTATACGTTAAATACCCAAAAAATGTTAATCTGTTCACAAGAATTTCAATGGCAACAAGAGTCGATGTTCTAAACTTTTCACCCAAAAGATTTGGTGAAGCAAACATGGGGCATAAATAGCGTCTAAAAGCCGTGCTCAACCAAATGACAATATTTCAAAGGGACGCACCATTAGAAATTTTCTCGGAGAATTAAAAAATAAGTGACTTTTCGTTTTTCTAATACAAAGTTTATTCGTGTTTATACAGAAAAACACCTGTTAATTTTAAATGTAAGGAATGAGCTCCCAGCAATCGATTAATCCAACTTGTTTATTTATACAACTTACATGGCTGTTCAGTGCATTATGTAAGTCGGATTAGTCGATTTGTAATAAAGAGAATTCACGAGTATTAATTTTAATCAAGGTTGTGATCTTGATAAAACACCTGACCCATTATGTACATTCCTTTCTCAGTATAAACTAAGTATTTTTAGTGAAGAAATGGCAATTCATCCAGAAGACCGGTTTGGTTCTTATTGGGAACTTATCACGTACTGTACAGAATTTTTCGCAGACTGGGCTCGAAAGGCAAATTCTGCAAAGTACGGGACGAGTTTCCAATAAGGACGAAAGCGGTCTACTGGATGAATTTTATTTTCATCATTATACAATACTTAGTTTATACTAGCAAATTAATGTACATAATGAGACGGGTGTATATATCAAGATCGCAAACTTGATTAAAATTAATTGTTAGCACTGCACGCACAAACAATGTTCGTTTAATTCCAAAGCATGTTAAACTATGCACAATTGGCATAAGCGAGAACGTTTCCGCAATAACTAAACACATTGTTTTTAAAAATCTTATTTCAAATCAGGTGGATATACAAGTGATATCCAAAAAAAATATGAAAATGAATTACTCACACCGAAGGCCATTTTATGCGACATCTATAAAACCTCAACAAAATAAACAAATGATTCCAGTACATGAAATGAATAACAATTGGTTTTTAAAGTGTAAATGTGTGTGATTATGTTTAGGTGTCAGCATGCACGTTTTCTGCTTTTTGTTATTTGTTACGTTATGTCCGTATGCAATCTAAATTTGTCCTCCTTGCCTTATAAAAGAATTATTTATATAATGTGCCAAATATAGCGGTCGAGTCGAACTCTGACGAAAAGAAAATGGCCTTTTTATCTGTTATTTTACCTGCTTTGGAATTATTTTATACTTCCATTCGCGATTTATACCCCAATTAAAAATATAAAGCCATAAAAATGACTAAATTAAAAATAATATTTTTCGTATATTGACACTGATAAATGACTACATTGTCCAAGGAAAACTAGGTTTAATTATCGATTTGAGCATAATAGATAATAAAAAACCACATAATGAGATTTCTGTATGGAGAAAGTTATGCTACACTTGAAATCAACCAGTAAATCTGTTTAAAAAATGGGACTATTTGAACAATGTTTTTATTTAAATGTTGTAGCTCAAAGTTACTCTTTTAAGTGAGTACAATTTTTTGCAAATCGATATTATCGAATCTGTATAATTATTTAACATATAAATCTTAAATAAATATACTCTTGTCGTCTAAATCAATTGACATGGCGGGAAAATCGCTGGCCTTTTATTTTTTAGCGGAAATTATAAAATTCAGGTCTATTAATCTCATTTCAAACAATACACTAAAACTTCATAAAATCGAGTTTGCAAGCTTCAGATAAACGCCATTATCATTTTATCTTACCAGTTGTAATTAAAAGTAATACAACGCGTCGCAGTCTTCGAAGATTGACAACAGAGCACACCAGGAAATTAATTAGCGAGGAAACTGCCGCAATGCATACTAATGGTAAACAAAATCTGATGTTCGACTCTCACTTTTAGCGGTCTCACATAGATTGCACTTCATTCAAAATGTCGACAACAATACAAATCATTTGCAGATTTCAGCACATGTATTCTAGTTTTACAAATTAATAACCATTAATTACGTAATTGTTGATAATAACTTATATCAAGTTTGCGAGAACTATATAAAACACAATCTTATTAAATCAAACCAGACGCGCAATATAAAAATACAATCATTACTCACTCTTACTGACACGTTTCGACATTCCATGATCATGAGCAAAGCACGACGGAAATCTGACCTGAGAGAACTGAATCGAAATTAATATGCAACATATGGAGATCAGATAAGCGTCTCTCATAAATATCAGACTTGTAAATATTTTAAATGACGGTAAGTGTCGGCTGAAAAGTTTCCATGCAATTATAAACATAACATCCTTTCATGTTTCACCATGTGTGCATAACTTATAAAATGTAATAATCCGTGATTGCGCGAGTGATGATGAAAACACTTTCAATCAAGTCTGCGTGCTTGAAATGCTCACCGGTTCAATAGTATTTAATCGGTTGCACAACCTAGTAATACTACTCTCAGTCACACCAAGTATTTAGCAATTCACATAACTAAAATGTAAATGTGGCTGAACTCAATTTATGCATAATGATGGATAATAAGGAATGATACCCAGTGCATAAGGATTTACTTCATCAAAGAGATCCAATGCAGCCAAGTGTTTGTGATTTCGTTATTGCTCCGAAAACGAAAAATTTTATAAGATTTATAGTTACTCTTTAACATTTATCAACGTAATACATTTCTAAATTTCTTTGATATTGAACTAACAATTATCATATTTTTATTTAAAAAAATTTTAACTATAAAATAGAAAATTATGAGTTTGAATCGTTGATATAATGATATGGTTGGAAGTGTTTTCCGTGTATAATAATATATCCGTCAGATAGAAATCGAACTGCCAGAATAGTTTGCTTAATGAAAATCCAAAAATCTGGAATGAAACTACATTAACAAAAGTCATGTTTGAATTAGTTGGTTTTCATATGTCTTCGCACTAGCTAAAATGTATTACACAGACTAGAGGTTGATCATTGAGTCAACGACTATCAGTTCATCAGCTAATGTAATTACTTTTTATTTGAGAAAATTTCTCCGAGAATTTTTTTCTAACAAAGAGTCAATAGTTTTTGTATACGTGAATTTTGAATAAATGATATGCCATTATAGCAAGGAAACAAATGTGTAAATACTTGAAATTACGTTATCCAATTAGTGAATTAATATTTAACTGGTTAAATAAGTAAATGCTCTATTGTTATTTTAAATTTAAAATTAAAGCGAAATGGAGTTAAATTTTGCAAAACTACTTATTAGGCAAATGTCCAGCACTGATTTTTTCCTGATTTAAATTTTAAAAGAACCTATGTAATGAGAATCGGAATTTTAAAACCTATGAATAATGTAAGATTATGATAATTAATAGATGCACAAATGGGACAAATTAAACTAGTTGTTTTTGAAAGTAATAGACCAAACGATGAAAGTTTTTATTGGAAGATATAATTCAAAATTCTAAAAAGTTGATAGATATTGTCCTGTCAAAAAAATTGTTTGTTTAGAAGTCAAAGAGAATAGTTCAAAGCTAAATCTTGTATCAACATAATGAATGTGACAGCGTTGAAATTTCTTTTGGGCCAAAACAAATTATATTAGCAGCAGATGGTAAGATACGCTATTTATCTGAAATGGTACCAAAACAAACGTATAAAAAATTCACTAAACGTTTTCTGAAGACATATGTTAATCTAAGAGCATATGCATTTAACCGCCAGTTTATTAAATATATGGGCTTACGAAATTTTACGTTTCTTTTACAATAAGTTTGTTACAAGATGTATACTAGATCATTATTTATATATACTATGGTATTTTAAAGAATTCCTTTCAATTTTGTCATTTTCAAATATTATAAATATAATTTTACAATTCTTCTATTCGTTGCTTTATTCATAGGCTTGTATTTACTGAAATAATCTATGTTATGAAAATTATCATCTAGAAATTTTCAATATTATTAGTTAAAGGTATTCATTCATCACGTTTTATTATTCTTTTCTCTATCAAATACTTTTTTAATTTTCTTGTTTGCTATCTTGGCTCAATACATAAATAGCATACTCCAGTCGTCCATTTTATAGCTGCACTAATTATATATATATACAAATAAACGAAATTACGGCATAAACAGGAGGCACATGGCATATTTGAAACGCTATGTATAGTATATACATATATATATATATATATAGTATAGTATATATATATATACATATATATATATATATATATATGTATAAAGAAACAGTTATATTTATTAAAACAAACTTGCTACATTATAAGTATTTTTGCATGCGGTGTAAACTTCGTTAGATGGTACTTACCAAGATGACACAATACCTGTTTTATAATTACAAGTTGAATATAGCTAGGTCGAATTTCATGTCGAAAAATACTTCCACGTGGATCAACTTGAAAGAAATACTGACCAAAGACCGCATAATGGTGCGTAATTGAAAAATATTTGCAATGTGCGGATTTGTTGGAGTGGGAAATTATTTGAAGCCTTCTGCAGCAAGTGCTTTCGTGTTTAAATTCAGAACACAAATGAAACTCGTCTTGTAGATGGAAAGCGTTCTTTTCTAGTTTATGCAATAATTAATTTATACTGACAATATATAATCAAATCCTGGCATTACATACTCAGAAAAACACTCTATAGTATATGCATATATATGCATATATATATATATATATATATATATATATATATATATATATATATAATATAAGCTGCATACGTATAGAAAAGCATCAAGGCATATGTTTTAGTCATGAATTTTTATGCATGTCCAAACTTTTGCTTTAATTGTCGTTTGAATAGATGATGAACAGATATCGATTTGACAAGTGAGTATGAATATAACGACTAAATTAAAAACGTTTGCATGTACATGTGTATAAGTATTTACACGATTTTTTAAGTACATTTATACTGACTTGAATGAATTTAGCCAAAAATAGGTAAATAAACAAATTTTGAACGACTCTATATCTGATTAAAACGAATCATAAAATTTGAAAATAAATATTTATAAAGTCCATTGCTTTGAACGCTGCAAAGTGTTCGGTTTTAGGAATAAAAAACACATTTAATAATAAATTGTACGCTTATTGTAGATAATGTCTAATTTACATTAAAAATATTCAATTGAAAATTAGTCTATCAGTGTTATATTTTCTGGGTATCATTCGAATAAGTCGGATTCTCTGTTTTACTCCTATTTTTAGTTGTTGGTCTATTGAGTGTTGATATGTAAGTGCGTATTGATATTTGTTCGTTGGCGTGTATATATATACTTGTATGAGTTACTCTATTTTACTACCAAAGGAGGCATGAGATCTGGTCATGTCGGTGTTGCTTTATTGCATTTTGACCAGGCACTCGCTGCATTGGCTTAGTAAGAATGTATTTCCTCGTATGTTGTTCTTCCTATCGCCATTTTCTTGAGATTTATTTTGTTTCCCTTGTAACAGCGCATGATGTGCATATTGAAGTATCGATCGTTTACATAGTCCAACAATTCATTTAAATGTTATTGATCATAATATCGCTTTTTACAGAGATACTTTTACTTGGGTTTGCTGCAAATACGACTGAAAGTTTGGTGACGCTGGTCCAAACCATCTTAAAAAAATGAGCCTGATAACCCCAATTAACCAGCACATACTTTACAAAAGGCATGTAGATGATGTACTACGGTTCAACCCATTACACAAACCAATAAAATCAATCAAGGAATCAAATATACTCTCGAGGACGGCAGTTCTTTTATACGAGAATAAAATGCTGATTTGGCACTGGCAATACACGAAAATCTTATATTATCGGAAAATCCATCCTTTAAAACAGTTGCATGCTGAACTCTTATTGAAGAAAACCAGCAAAAAACTTAGAAAACCAAATTTTTATGGTCTTTTATGAACATAAAATTGAAAAAGTGCAACGCTTCTCGAGGAAACTTTTGCTAATGAACCAAAACCCGGAGCAGTTCATGGATGTCAACAGCAGCCCACGTCCGTTTCATATTACAGAAATGGTTAAATTGTAAAACTAAGGTGACTTTTCCAAGTATAAATGCACACAGAACAAAGAGAAATATGAGGTTTGATGGAAAGGATCAATAGCCAATTATCAACAAATAGTTTACAAATTACCAAGCATGTGCAATAGCATAAATATTGGACGTAGGTAAATGTAATTGATCAATAGATTCCAAGAGCTCTAACCTCATAAATTGATTAAGAAATCATGGCAGAGACAATTAAATCAGCTATTTCAGAACATTAATTTTAAATGGGGCACACAGCCGATTTAATGAGTTTCTAATTAATGCATATTGCGAAGTATAGAAAATTATTATACCTATGTAAATACATTTCGTAAAGACAACAAACACCCAGTTTCCTCATTCCAATGTTTTACCAGCAATATATTTGATCTAACTGGCAACACCCAAACCAGCATCAATTTTTATGCATTTATAACTCGAACATCCATTGATCCAACCTAAAGAAGCATACGATTGGATTGATAAAAATCTTCATTAAGAACTGATGCGCACTAGTATCAATATCACCATTGACAGTGATAACAATTGCACAATGGTATTGGCGATTACCACTGAAATGTGTATACCCTGCGCTGTTATCGAGTTAACAAAATAAAACTCAAGAACAAAGCTATACGTAAGACAACATACATGGGGAAAATTCGTAAACAAATTAGAAAGTACAAAAATAATCAGATTTCAAACATCACTTCTTAATATAATAAGAATGAATACACGGACAACCTCACTGAAAGTAAAAAAGACACATTTGCATATGCAATCACAAATCTACCTGCAGTAAACAACAATAAGAAATAAAATTAAAATGGATAGCCAAATAAGTTATCAATCATTCAATCAAATGAAAACCCAGAATGTATATAAATGAAAGATTGTGATTTCCAATTGAGTATTACCGAAATAAGCTCGTCATTATCCACAATAGACAAATACATTCTTATTAAATGTTTTTAGAATGTTATTTTCTACACCTATATATATATATATATATATATATATATATATATATATATGGTTGGCCCAAACTAAACATAGCATCAAATAGCATGTAAAATTTGTTAACTAGATCGGATATTTCCTTTCTTATATTACACAGTATATTTCTAATTAGGAAGAAAAAACTTTAATAACAATGTGCGCAATCATTTATTGTTTAATTGTATTGTCTATATATATGAGTGTAGCGAAGCTACAAACAGCTAATGTTCGTGTCTGCATAGAGATTGAGTAGCCCACATTTCCAGTCACGTACAATGTATGCAAGACTACTAGAGGTGAGAGCCGCATATCTCAGTTTGCTTTCTATAAATATGCAATGCGGTTTGATCCTTGCTAGTCAGTTTTCCGTCGTACTCGGATGATGATCATGGAAGGTCGAAATGCGTCAGTACGTTGCGACTGGCGGTAGTTTTGTTATGTTCTACGACGACTGGTTAAGTACAATTGGATTGGTGTTTACTTCAAGCTCGTAAACTTGACTTAAAGAATTATTACCACCATCCGCTCATTTATTTTTTAATTATATTGTCTATATATATATATATATATATATATATATATATATATATATATATATATGTATATGTGTGTGTGTGTGGCGAAAGTGACAAACAGCTAACGTTAGTGACTGCATAGAAATTGTGCAGCCGACATTTCCAGTCACGTACAATGTAAGCAATTAGGAAGAATAAGCACATTAATAACAACGTGGGTAACGGCCATTTATTTTGAGATTATTAAACTTCGCATTACAATCTTTCATTTATATACATTCTGGGTTTGCCTTTGATTATGTGGGTGGCAAAAAATCTGACTCGGTTTTACGTCTTTTCTTATTTTGGCTGATTGGTAAGTGTGTATGCGTTTGTTTCTGTGTGTGTCTGTTTGCATGTAAAGGTCTTTCTCGCTGTATTGCAAATTTGATGTCTAGCCACACCCGGCAAAGGATCAGGAGTTGTTATACTTGAAGCTGACGCCTATAGAAAGTCTATGAACGATATTTTAAATGATCAATCTAAATTCAAACTAGACATCAAAGAGAAAGATGATTCAAAAAATATCGAATCAAGAATTAATGCAATTCTGAAAAAGATGGAAAAACATGTTTTATCATCGATGGCTGATTCCTACATTCGATCAAAACTAAAAGAAGACATCAAAAAGGCAAAACCAGTCGAAAAAAAACACCGCAAGATTGTACGGCAAACCAAAAACTTATAAAGCCGTGACAGCCTCAGGAGATACCTTGATGCGGCCTATTTTGTCAATGATCAACGCCCCGCAACATAAACCAGCTTAGTTTCTCTGCAAAATACTTTAACCAATACGAAACATCATAAACCCAAACACTATCCAGGACTGCTTCGAGCTAGCAGATGATCTGAAAGGGGAAGCACATTCTCCAGAATAAAATGGTCTCGCTTGACGTCTCATCCTTATTTGCAAAAATATCACTGGATATGACAACGGTGATCTTGTGTCACCTTATTATAAATGAGTTTTATGATCTCTCTATAGAAACTAGTGACATCAAAGACCTCATATTAGTATGTACAAAATCGTGCAATTTACATTTGAAGGGATATACCACCGTCAGATCAATGGTGTAGCTTTGGGAACCTGCATTGCACCCCTCCTGGCAGATATATACAAGTATCATCTTGAAAAAGACGAGCCTAAATTGCATAATTGACCAGTGCGCACTCTATAAGAGGTACGTAGATGATATATTGTTGTTCATCCCAGAAGAAGCAGACCCATCCGAAATCCTCATACAAGCCGATCCAGACATCAAATTCACTCTCGAGGTAGAGAAAGACAATAGGTTTCCCTCCCTTTACATCAAACTCACTCGAAAAGAAAATGGATATTTGACACTGGCCATACATAGCAAAATCCACTTTCACCGGGCATTACATTCATTACAACAGCAGTGTACCAAAATCCAACAAAAAAACTTAGCCAAATACCTAACAAACAGAATCAGGAAGATCTGCTCTGAACACAAGATCGCAGAAGAACTACGCTACCTGAGGAAACCTTCGCTAATGTACAACTACCTAGAGCCGTTCATTGACTTCAACATCAGACCACGACAGATTCGCACTAGAGAGGATAACGTCAAGCAGGTTTTCATAAACTTACCATTTAGAGGCAACGTACCAACCTCAATAATGGCACGGAAGCTAAATAGAGTAACTAAAGAGAATTTTCCCAGTGTTAAAGTTAATATCACATTTAGCAAACAGAGAATCATGATGTTGGATGCCAAAGACCAATTTCCAATTCTCTCCAAATCATTCATAGTCTACAAATTTTCATGTATGTGCGGTAGCACATATATTGGACGTACGAAGAATCGTTTAATAAACAAAATCCAGTAACATTTACCACATAAATTGATTAACAAAGGCTTGGCAACGTCAGGAAAATCAGCTATTTCCGATCAAATACTAGAAACGGGGCACCCAGTCCATTTGACCAATTTCTCCATTCTGCATAGAGCAAAGTCAGAAAAATTATTATTTATTAATTAAGCCCTTTATATAAAACAACAACAACATGATATTCTAATCGACTGGCCACAAATAAAAAAATTCAACAACAATTTACTAGTATCCAAGCGAGACCGAACACACCCTCGACCAGACTCAACAAACATTCAATCGGACAGGCAACAAAATGAAGAGGAAAAAACAGATGCACATACGGTGACAGAAATTTCCAAACAATATGAGAGTTCAAAAATGCAATCCACACTTGCGCTGTTACCAAGTGAAGAAAACAAATTTACGCATATAGGTGAAACGAGACTACACTCGGAAAAAAGAACTTATACACGTAACAGCCAACAATGTGAACAGATGTTTAACTCTCAAGGCATCAATACAATAATGACCAGATCTGAGTCATCACTTTGCAATACAACGAGAAAGACCTTTAAATGTAAACAGGAACACACACAAACACAAACGCATACACACTTACCAATCAGCCAAAACAAGAAATAGAAGCAAAACCGAGTCAGATTTGTTGCCACCCACATAATAAAAATTCAAATCCAGAATGTATATAAATGGAAGATTGTAAGGCGAAGTATAGTATAGTATAGTATAGAAATAAATGCATCACTATCCACTTTGTTATTGAATAAGTTTTTAGTTACTAATTGAGAAATATACTGTGTAATATTCGTAGGCAATGGATCATAATAAAAGAATATACATAGCAGAATATATATATATATATATATATATATATATATATATATATATATATATATATATATATATATATATATATATATATGTCGGTCAGAATTCCAATAGTTGTCCACATAGACTTTTATTGTACAAATTTTAATATAATTTTGAAGACATGACATTGATTTTCTTCATTTATTAATATTTCAGTGATTATTTGTTTATTTCAAATTTTCAAAAATATACTTATAGGAGACTTTTATTAGGCGTAATGCAATCTTTAAAAGCAATTTTATTTGCGCATCGCAGTCATCCATCAGGTTGATTCCACAGTTTACTATTGCGGGCCAATTGATAACACTCTTAGGTCTGTAAAATCTTGATTCCTTTTAATTTTCAGGCACACTGATTATTTTTTTCATTGATTGATGGGTTTTCACTTGTCCCACAATTCTTAAGCTATCCACAAGTTGCATATCTGAAAATGATGTTGAAACAAGATTATTCGATATATTTCGAAATTATCGAGACAACTTTTTTCAGTCCCACCTTTAGAGTTGAAACTACACTCAGCGGGGAGACAATTTGTGGAAAATGTCTGATTACATATTGGTATTTAGACTAAAACTATAAAGCCGAATCAAACGCCAATTGACTTCACGTCCAGTTAGAGTCTTATGTAGTTGTAAATGTACGTCAAAACATTATATATTGATCTATCATTCTTTGGTCGCTTCGACATAATAGCCTGTCATCTACTCTTGCGAAAGAATCGACTGAAGACATTTTCCTATGCTTTCAGGTCTGAAAAAGTGCCAAACATCTTAATTGCAACTTATACGATTCTGTGTAAGTTTTTCGTCTATTCTGTTGGGAGTAACTGCTATACATCTTCTGTCGCAAAAATAGGAGCCTATTATAAATGTAGAAAAACCACTCTAGAAAAGTTATAGCTTAATTTGAATTTAGAATTAATATCAAAAAGAGTTTTCGTTTATGTTTACTGAATTTGAGGAAGCCAATTTTGATTGACTCGCACAAATTTATCTAATTACCGGCTTAGCATCAAATAACCCTAAAACTTGCAAAACATGCATTAAATCCATTACGTCTAATAATAAATTAATTAATTGATTTTTTGGTTTATAAAAATTATAGAAAATCTATATTTCGGCCTTAATTAAATATGACAAGCAGCATGTTCTAGCTGTCTTTCGACAACAATTATAACTCATGCTATTTTATTGATTAATTAACTATTTAATTGATAAATAATTAAAAAGAACATTCAAATGTTTGTGCACTGTTTAAAAAAGCCGTCAGTTCTGTCTAGCCGTTCTACGACAACTTTAATGTTATTGAAGTGAAAATTATTGAATTTAATGTTTAAAAAATACGTTTAGCCTCCTGTTCAAATATGTCAACTTATTTGGCCAAATTTGAAATATTTTAGACTGAACTACGCGTCAAAGTTGTGTATGTGGTGGGAATAAAAGATCCAAACGCAACGCCGTATTTTTCATTTAACAACAACACACTGAAAGTGAAGCTCGGTAGCCGAGCAGGTAAATCTTTGAATGGAAAAAATAGTTTTGCTGTAAGTTATTTAATCAAGTTAAATTTTAATGCTTTAAATATTGTTTCTAATTTCTGGTAACCTTATTATTTTTTACACATCGGTTGTCATTTTTGGTCTATTGACAGAATTTAGATTCACATAGCATGCAAGAAATTTTATAGACGTAAACGTATTATTGATTTCATTTTAAATATCGCAATGACAACACAGCAAGAATAGTAACCGAATAGGTGTGGTTAAACCATATTTAACTGCATTATTTGCATATGAGAAGATAAAAGGAAATTTTATCACATAACTAAAATCTCATTTCTCTCATTTTCCATTCAAATATTTAAATATGAATATATTTGTATATTTCCAAGGGCAAAACGGTCAAATATTTTAAGCGCGAAGAATGTGTGACACGGGAAAAAGCCCAATCATTTAATTGCTTTATCTGCAATTTTGACTCAATGCCAAAATATGGTTTTAGCTAGTACAAATCATATTTAAATTTGCTCAGCCTAGGTGTTCTTATAATAGTTACCTCTAACGGCTATTGTATTTGCTAAATATAAAAGTGGAAATATATTTAGTACAGGACACGAGAACTCCATACCTCTAGTTATTTATCGTCTGGTCAACTGCCATTCGCAAGTTACGCATGGATATTGATAAATACTATAAGAGGTCGTGCATTGAGCCTGAAATGGAGGGTATGAACACCAAATATAGGACGTTCTCCTATTTAAGAATACCTTTTCCCACTAAATTGACGCCAGTTTTGTCCTACGCAAATATATGAATAGTTTTAATTTTAAATAAGAAATAAATCATATATAGATTTATAAAAATTTTTGTCTTAATATACTCGAGGAGAAAAAATGAAAGAATTTTTTATTGTAGAAGAAAATTTTCGTTTTATATACATAGGCGTTATGTTGAATATAATACCATAAACTGTATAGAGGCAATCCGAGACGTTGCTGCTTGTTTAACTGTTCAAGAAAATGTATTGGATGGTGCGTCATTTTAAAAAGGTATATTGACATATATAATCTTTTGAATGGGTGCGGGTTCATTGAAACTTTGGTTTTTATATGCTACTACATTTTAGGCTACTGCTGTATAAAATATTCATGGGTCACTACGTGATCTATCTCAGAATTCATAATACAATGCATAAAAATGGCTGCAATATACTATATATATATATATATATATATATATATATATATATATATATATATATATATTTCCGGCCATTTCTATGATGCACTTTATATACTCTTTTTTAGGGTCACTTTTATTCTTGCATGAACAGAAAAATATTTTCGGTTTGACAGTTAAGCTTATTGATGCTCCTAATGCTACATTAAGAATATTCTTGACTATTGTCCACTTTGTCATTTTTTCTAGAGTTGCCTTATACGATTGTATTAATTCTTCACTTTTACACGATAAATAATTTTGAATTTATGTGGACATGGTTAAATTAAAAGTGTTGAAATACTTTGAAAAATAAATTAGTTTTGGAAATCATTTAGAGTTATCTGAAATCTTCAACAATGATTATAAACTTAACATTATAATATTCAATATATGATTTATTTTGGAAATAATTAATGATATTGTGTGTCTTATCAAGATGGCGGCCGGCACATGACAGCCACACATTTAAATAAATTTTTCGAGCTTGAAGTAAACACCAATCCCATTGTATATATGAAATGCTAACCGGGCTCAGCTGGGATTCGATCCCGGGACCACTCCAGAACATACAATTTAATTGGTGTTTACTTCAAGCTCGCAAAGACTATTTAATTAACTGCTACCACAACCCGCGCAATCAATAATTGTTTAATGACGCCCAGTGTCAGAGATTTTATATGTAAGATAAGAATTATTGTAAAAGTTTAAAATTTTGATTTCTGATAAAGAATTGTAAAATATTAAAATTTAAATTTCTGTTCACAAACAAATATTTTATGTGGTGTCTTAGATGTAAATTATTAAATAAATATCGGCAATCAGAGAAATATTGCAAGTCAATTTTTTAAGTATATTAAAATTGTGCATAACACTCTACTTTTATTATTTATTGTGCATAAAAATTTGACATCGCAGTTTTCTAAACATTAGATCAAAATCACTGTAATTTTGTCCGGGCCAATTTTTTTCGATCATATTTCAAATCATAGCGTTTATTTTATAATAATTGCGAGTGCCATTTTGTGCTTCTAAAGGTTTTTTGAATATCAGGTGCATTAAAATTTGAAATCAATATGGTTTGCTAAAATGTCTCAATTCTTAAGTGACAATATGTCCACATTTTCAGTTAGGTAATTAAATAATCGTGAAGCACTTGAGGAAATAGTTGTAAATCTAGAATTTTTGAAATTATAATAGAAAAAATTTCAGAAACACATTCAGCACAATTATATGATGGGTTCCGGGTTGCCATCACATCGCCCGAATTATCACTGTCAGTAATCGGAACGCCCGTCTGGTACCTTGCCATTATCAAACCAAGTGTAACGTTCCGACCGTGCAAAATATTGTCTCAAATTAATGTACATAGATTAGCCTCCAGTAAACCAGCCAGTCACCCACAATCAATTACGTGTTCTCCAACGGCAAGTCCTAATAATTTTTGCATAAATCATTTTATATTAGGGCACAGAACAAGAAATATATTGAGAATTTGTAAGAATTTACACAGGCAGCTTGTCAAAGAATAACTTTCAAAACCATATGGTCTAATTCCCGTGGGTATTAATTCTGTTTCTCAGAAAATCGCGTCGTTATTGGATGATAGCGATCCACTCTCACGTGTCGCTTTTGTGATTATCCAGGTGCTACAAAATCGAAACTAAAGCCGAGTTTCCTAATGACATGCAGCACTGATATACAGATAACTACCGCCACCAGTCAGTCAATTTAAACGCATGGCTTGAAGATTCTTAAAGTATCACTAGGTCTACATCATTTAACCTCGTGGACGTTTGTCGTCACGGACGTAGCGTATTATAGTTGGGACTAGATTTCCTTTCTAAGTATGAATTGATAATTGATACAACCAAAGGTAACATGTTAGAATCAGTTACAAATGTAAGTGTAAGTACGCCTTCTGAAGAGCATAACTATTCAAATATCCGATCGAATCAGTCAATCATAATTAATGACGCGGCATTATATAACAACCAATGGCCCGCCAGTCTTCGCTAGAACTCAAGACCATTTTATCAGATGCTGGAGGATATTATTATTCGTCCTAGTTCTATTCCATGGGCATCGCTGATACAAATGCAGGCCATGTAATACGCTGGTGATAGAAAATTATGCTGTGATTATCGTTACATCAACAAAGTTACTTTACCGAATCTTTATACAATAAATAATACCAAAGATATCATTGATGAAATAACTGAAAGCAAATGGTTTACAGTCTAGAATCAAATTCCTCCCGATGAACAAAGCATCACAAAAACATCTTTTGGGTTGTTTTAAAGTATGCATTTGACTTTTGTCTGTGCAATGCATCACAGATATTCTAGAGATTCATGAGCAAAGTTTAAATGAAAATTTTCATTAACCTTTATTTATGTCGATGTTGTGATTTCAACCTTGAAAGAGAATGACTAGAATTTAACAGACAAAAGAGGTCCTTGCTCGTGTGATCCCATGTTAAATGCGGAAACGTGCATATGGGCTCAAAATCAAGTGAAATTCCTTGGGTATTTGATAAGATATGACATTATAAATACCCTATAAGACCAAGTCGAGGCTATCAGAAAGTTTTACGCCCTGACAATTATAAAAGAAAAGCGTCGTTTTCTTGGCATGAGTAATTATTAAAGGTCCTTAATTCTTCTGACAGTGCAACCACAGGCACGGCTGAAAAGACAACTCCAAGGGTTGACGTCGCTTAATTCCAACTCATGCCTGCGCTAAGTCGCAAACAACCAGCTAACTTATGAAGAAATAAAAGTTTTACTTTCGCAACGTTTACCACTAAATTTGGTTCAAGAAAATGCATAATTGAATCTGTCCACCGACGTATCCAATGAAGTCTTCGGCGCTTCACTGGTACAATATGTCGAAGGTGAAATGTACATCATCGTATTTTATTCCAGGAAATTGAAAGCTGTGGAAAAGAAATACTCGGCAGAGGAAAGATAATTTCTAGCTCTGCCAGTCTCCTGCCTTCATTTAAAAGGATGTCTCCTGTGTTGCCTTTTCAAAGTGAAGATCAACAATGTGTCATTATTAGAGACCTTACAGGAAAGTTCACAAAACTATACTCACAGTTTTTCAAAAATGAATCCGCCTTAGTGAGTTCAATTATATTATTAGTCAGGGGAATGTTAAGGATAATTTTGTGGCTGATTGTTTATTTCTTATTAAAATAATTTTAATAGTCCATCATAATTCCAAACTGGTGTCATGGAAAGACATTCAAATGAAACAAAAAATAGACAAAGAACTCATATCATGGCGATTAAGGTACCCCGACGTATTTTCTAATTTGAAGATAGGCGATACGCATTTGATCGCATATAATATTGGAGGAAAGTTGGCCAATAAAATTTGGCTCCAACAAACTGACGCCGCCCGGTATTTAATGAATATCACAATCTGGGTCATCCTGGTTTCAACGAAACAAGAATGTTGTTACTAGTACGTTTCTTTTGACCGTCCATTTGGCGAGATATTACCAAATGTGTTAACAGGTTACGGCCACGTCAACTTTCGAAAATTTTACGTTATACACATTCAGAATTTGGCCGTTTCGAACTGCCTAAAGCAGGTTTTAGATTTATTTATAATGACATAATTGCTCTCAAAATGGTTTGGATTAATACCACTAACTGATAAAGTTTCAGAGACCATAACTTATGGTCTTTTCTATCGACTTACTCGTGAGTTGAATTTGATCAAATTGGTAACAACGCAATGTGTGAGAAGAACAATGATTGTTACATAAATTCTGTCACTTTCAATGACGTCACTGATTCCTTTTGCATAGCTGTTCCTCCTTCGATTTATTGCCAGTCCGATCGAATATTTATTGAGGCTGGTCTAATGAATTTCATGGCTTGCCTGGTTGCTAGTAAATATTGATTGTGTTATGCGAGTCGTAGCTAGTCGATTGAAATACTATGTTTGTGAAAACTTAGAATGATTTGGCTGGAAAATTGTTGGGTTATGCAAAGAGCTTTGTATGTTTTCTGATATTTTAAATGAAAATCTGCAAAATTCGGTAAATTGGCTGTGCCAGTCTTCCTGAAGGCGTCAGACCATTTTTATTTTATCTCTGTGATAGATATTGTTGATCAATTTCATTTCCGTCCTTACAATATATGTGCTAACGTAAATACTTGAAAATATTTAGGCCACTAATGATTTAGTGAGAATTATTCTATGGATCCTTACAACAAAAATCATGACTTTCTGTGTGCTGAATGAAATGTTAATTTTTACACTGGAAAAATTCTCCTTAGTTTGTCAGATTAACAGTCGTTCACTTTTTGAAGCCAGTAGGTCGCCTCTAAATGGTAATTTTAGGAAGATTTATTAAACGGTGTCCTCTGTAATTCAAATTGGACGTGGTCTGAAGTTGGCATCTATGAACTGCTCTGGTAAATGTTCATTATCAACATATATATATATATATATATATATATATATATATATATATATATATACATATATCATCCTGGAATCGAATGCAATTTGTTAGTAGTTGCACAATACTTAATACACAACTCCATATAGGTTAGTTCACCACAGAAAAAAACTATATAACTGTTAAATACTTTAAGTGCTTTGAATAAGGACGAAACCGGCCCACCGAATAATTTTCTTTTACTACTTAATGGTATCTTTATTCTATACTGCAGACATATATATAATCCAATTCCAGCCATTAGACATACTTATTATGAAATCATCACGTACTATCCAGAATTTGCCGTGGACGGGGCTCGAACATGGGCATGTCTGCTTCAGAAGCTGTTACACTAAAAATTAAACCACCCTGCTGCATACTACACAAAATTATCAGTTATATACTAATTAATATTTCTTAGTTAGCTTTTTTTAGGTGAATCCTATATGGAATAACTTGCGACCTAAATTTCCTTCTAATTGCATATGAAGTCTTCGACAATTTCGCGTTTCTTGTTTTCTATAACTAATATATGCATTTCGTTTCAAACATTGTTAGCAATTTAACTGTCATGCCATGATGATGGTTGCGAATGGTCGAAATGAATTTGTATATGTGACGGGTGGCAATTTTGCTTTTATGTGCAAAATTAGAATAAACCTCAAATACATGTAGGAAATTTCAAAAATATTGTTACTGCAATAAAAATATGAAGAGTTTCTAAAATTGATGTTGAAAATTCAATGGTATTGTGGACGAAGATAAGGTCAGCAAGACACAGTGCGGGCCCCACTAGATAAAGTATTGTAGACTGGTGTAGAATCAATCATGCTGGCTCTGAAAATTCTGCGGAGATTCATAAAACTAGGCGCCAAATTCCTGCTAGCTCGTCTTATGATTATACTCATAGGGCCACATTACGTGACATAATAACAATATAAGTGCCTATCTTTGTGGACCAGAATAACCGAAGGGTTTGAAGAAGTGTTCACATCAGGTAACAGCTCTTGGTTGATTCAATTTATTCAAACAAGAAAAAGAGAAAATTAAAAGTTAGCAGAACAATAAAATACTGTCACAAAAATCTAATATTCCGTATTGTTAGGTGGGCCTAAAATTAATTGGATAATATATTTTCATATCTGACTCTTCAAAGTATGCATGATTGCACAACGTGGAATGCTCATCACGAACACCCATCATAGTTAGAAATAAGAAATGCAATCTTATCTGAAGAATTTGTTTACAAATGGTGGCGACATAATTTACTGCGCGTTGATTCATGTTCTGTGCACTGTAAAGAATGAGAATAACACGATGGAAACTTGTACCGAGTTGACCGACATTCCCATCTTCAATAATATAAATCATAAGTCATGAGATATACATGGCTGTAAAAGTTTCTTTCAGGTCATATATAAGTTTTAAAATTTTATTTCATTACAACATGCTAGCGCTTTGCGTGAATCGTATACTTGAGAACGAAATTCCAGATACCATCCAGGATGATATGGTAAAGATTATATATTTACGACAGGATAAGTAATCTAACAGCGAAATGATTATTGCCATCCTACAATAGACCTTAATGGTGCATTTGAATCACTGAATGGATATAATCTGAAAATTTGATATGAGCACTAAATTTTTAAATATTATACTTTCTCTGTACAAAAATAATCATGATCATGTTAGGCTTACACAACTTGCCTACTAGCGTTGGAATTCGTTAAGGATATCTGATTTCCTCATTTTCGTTTAAGTTGGCATTAGATACAATTATGAACTATACTATTACATACGTTAAGAGAACAGAATTCCAAGTTCTGCTTGATGGCATATTAATAGATTTTGACTGTGTATTTTTATTTAATTTACAATAATGAAATGGTAATTTAATATGTTTAATTATGTTTCAATGCAATATATTTTCTCCAGTTCGCCTGGACTCTCTATTTGTGATTAATTGGAGATGGTTCGTGGAAAGTTCAGATAGAGATGACGCCTATGCTGGTTTTATGAAAAAAGACGAATTATTAAAAAAATTGATACGATAAATTGAATTTCGCGTGAAATGTGTGGCATCCGTAGCGTATTCACTGATTCGTATGATTCTGAACGTTATACGTTTGGTAGTCATTGTCTCGATAGTAATGGACATTATTAAGGAGTGCCAAATGAAGACGAAACCAAATATATATATATATATATATATATATATATATATATATATATATATATATATATATATATATGTTCGTGTGTGTTTTTACATTAATATTTACTCTTGTCAATAGCAATGTTAATAAGAGCATGCAAATACAAGGCTGTCTGGTAGTTCTATTTAACTCAACATTATTTTAATGCATTTTTCGGTTATTGATTTTGTAAAGCCAGATCGGTGTACTTTAACCCATCGTTTAAAATAGCTCAATGTGTTTTCGAAACTAACACGCATAATGAGTCGATTTTCGGTATGAAGTTAAATGCATATATTGTAACATTAGATTCATTTTATTTTTTTTCATAAATTCGTACTATACTTAAAACAAATTGATTTATCGCGTTTTAAAAGCATGGTTATTTACGCGAATGCATACATTTCCAATATTATTACCAAATTCAGGCAAACTTTTCTCACAAATACAAATAAAAATATATATATATATATATATATATATATATATATATATATAAATATATATATATATATTGATATTTAGATATTTATAATGTCCATGCCTTTTTAATTTAACATAGTATTCTTATAATTAGGAAAACAGAACACATAAATAACAAAGTGGATAAAGGCCATTTATTTCGTGAATACTAATCATCCCTTATACAATCATACATATTTATACATTTTGGGTTTTCAATTGATTATGCTAGTGGTAACAAATCTGACTCGTTTTTACTTCTGTTTTGGCTAGTTTGTGAGTGTGTATGCGTTTGTGTTTGTGTTTGTGTTTGTGTGTGTGCGTGTTTGCATGTAAAGGTCATTCTCGCAGTATTACAAAGTGATGTCTGAGATCTGGTCATTATTGTTTTAATGGCTTTAGAATTAACCATTTGTGCGCATTGCTCACTGTTACATATACAAGTGCTACTTTTCCCAGTATAGTTACGGCTTTATGAGTTTTTGGTTTGCCGTACAATCTTGCGGTGTTTGTTCCGACTGGTTTTGCTTTTTGGGTGTCTTCTGTGGGTTTTGATTTATTCTCGGAGTCAGCCATCGATGTTAGAACGTGTTTTTCCATCTTTTTCAAAATTGCATTAATTCTTGATTCGATGTTCGTTGAATCATCTTTCTGTTTGATGTCATGCTTAAATTTAGATTGATTATTTATTATATCGTTCATGGACTTCCTGTAAGCGTCGGCTTCAAGTATAACAATTCCTGATCCTTTGTCGGGTGTGGCAAGTCGTATGGATTTGTCTGATTGGAGTTTTCTGAGTTCGTCTATGTGCTGTTTTGTGATGATTTGGCTGCCTTTGAATTCCTTCTTGTATTGTTCTAGTGCGCTTACTATCTCAGCTTTCAGTCCTTGTCCATTGAATGCATGTGGGGCGGTGTCTTTCGTTAAGTCATTGTAGAAATTTTCCGTTCCAGCCTGAATGTCAATAATGTCACGTTCACTTAGGTTTTTCTTGACTACGCAGAATTTTGCTCCTAAGGAGAGTAATTCTTTCTGGTGTTTTGACAAGATCACTTTTGAATAATTGTGAATAAAAGCGTCTGGGTTCGTAGGAAATTTTGATTGCGCAGGAAATTTGTCCAGGTCTCTCGTGAGGTCCTTGGTTTCTTTGTCCGCTGTTATTTTCATCAGCGTTTCTATCTTCTTTGTGAAAGCGGTGTATTCGCCGTCGTTCAGTCTTGCAATTTGACAACCCAGTGATTGAATGATGCTCTCAGCATCTTGCAGTTTTGATTGGTTGTCCTCGATACCATTGAGCAATAAGCGACTTATAAGTTTATTCATCGGTTTTTGGTTATTTCTTCTGCACTGCTTGAGGAATCGTTTTGGCACAACATCTGATTCTAAACACGATTTGAAGAACTTAATTCTTTCTAGAAGTTTGGCACACGTACAGTTGGCTGCAATATAAGTGTTTAGTTCCTTACGGGTAAAAGGCTGACCCCGCTCTTTGATAATCTTTATGATGTCCATGCCTTTTTAATTTAACACAGTATTCTTATAATTAGGAAAAAGAACACATTAATAACAAAGTGGATAAAGGCCATTTATTTCGTGAATACTAATCATCTCTTATACAATCATACATATTTATACATTTTGGGTTTTCAATTGATTATGCTAGTGGTAACAAATCTGACTCGTTTTTACTTCTGTTTCTTGTTTTGGCTAGTTGGTGAGTGTGTATGCGTTTGTGTTTGTGTGTATGCGTGTTTGCATGTAAAGGTCATTCTCGCAGTATTGCAAAGTGATGTCTGATATCTGGTCATTATTGTTTTGATGGCTTGAGAATTAACCATTTGTGCGCATTGTTCAATGTTACATATACAAGTGCTATTTTTCCCAGTATAGTTGATCGTTTCACTATACATGTATCACCTGGAAAAAAGAGCCTAAAAGGTATAATTGACCAGTGCGCACTCTACAAAAGGTATGTAGATAATATCTTGTTGTTCATCTCAGAAGCAGCAGACCCTTCCGAAATCCTCAAACAAGCAAATGGAGTCGATCCAGACATCAAATTCTTTCTCGAGGTAGAGAAAGACGACAGTTTTCCCTTCCTTGACATCAAACTCACTCGAGAAGCAAACGGGGATTTGACACTGGCCATACATAGAAATCCACTTTCACCGGACAATACATTCACTACAACAGTAGTGTGCCAAAATCCCACAAAAGAAACTTAGTAAACAACCTAGCAAACAGAATCAGGAAGATCTGCTCTGAACACAAGATTGAGGAAGAACTGGGCTACCTCAGGAAAATTTTTCTGATGAACAACTACCCAGAGCGTTTCATTGATGTCAACATCAGACCACGGCAGATTCGTACTAGAGAGGATACCGTCAAGCAGGTTGTCCTAAACTTACCATTTAGAGGCAACGTACCAGACTCAATAATTGCACGGCGGCTGAATAGAATAACTAAGGACAACTTTCCCAGTGTTAAAGTTAATATGACATTTAGTACACAAAGAACCATGAGGTTTGATGCCAAAGATCAATTGCCAATTCTCTCCAAATCATTCATAGTCTACAAATTTTCATGTATGTGCGGGAGCACATATATCGGACGTACGAAGAAGCAATTGATAAGCAGAATCCAGCAACATTTGCCACAGAAATTGATTAACAAAGGCTTGGCACCGTCAGGAAAATCAGCTATTTCCGATCATATATTGGCAACGGGGCACCCTGTCAATTCGACCAATTTCACAATTCTACATAAAGCAAAATCAGAAAAATTATTATTTATTTATGAAGCCCTTTATATAAAACAACAAGCACCTGACCTTAATATTCAAAAGTTTCATCAACATGATATTCTTATCGACTGGCCAAGAATAACAAAATTCAACAACAATCTACTAGTATCCAGCCAAGAGCAAACAGGCCCTCGACTAGAATCAACAAACATACAACCGGATTGGCAACAAACTGAAGTGGAAATAACAGAGGCGCGTACGATGACAGAAGTCTCCAAACAATGTGAGCGTTTAACACTGCAATCCACACTGGCGCTGTTACCATTTGTAAATGATAAATTTGCGCAACAAGGTGACACGATCATCTACACTGGGAAAAATAGCACTCTTACATGTAACAGTGAACAATGCGCACAAATGGTTAATTCTCAAGTCATCAAAACAATAATGACCAGATCTCAGACATCACTTTGCAATACTGCGAGAATGACCTTTACATGCAAACACGCATACACACAAACACAAACGCATACACACTTACCAACTATCCAAAACAAGAAACAGAAGTAAAAACGAGTCAGATTTGTTACCACTAGCATAATCAATTGAAAACCCAAAATGTATAAATATGTGTGATTGTATAAGAGATGATTAGTATTCACGAAATAAATGGCCTTTATCCACTTTGTTATTTATGTGTTCTGTTTTCCTAATTATAAGAATATATATATATATAGATCCTTCCCAGGGAAAATTTTATTTTTATATTTATTAAACTGCGTTTCAGTTGAAATAGTTAAGTTTTGTTATTGATCATTTTGTTAAATCAAAAACAGGTTGCATTTCTCTAACACATTTAACTTTCTTAATCAGTAAGTATCGCATGTTTAATTTATTTACTTTTTCACTTAGGCGCAAGCATACAGTCGGTGATTTTATTGTAGGGTTTCTTTTGCTTTTCTGTAGCTATACGCAGTCGAACCGACCAATAAATTAACATGCTGATTAGATTTCTTGACCGCAGTTATTTACAGATAAATAGCTCTGCACGACTTCTGCCTCCACATTGAACGGTATCTCCTGTGTTACCTTTTCGAAATAAAGATCGAAAATGTGTTGAAAATAAATGCCATACAAAAGGGGTTAAAAAATATCCTCAACTTCAGTATGAGGAATGCAAAGACATTGTGAAGGCTGATTGTTTGTATCGCATTGAAATAAATTCACTGGTCCATTAGTATGTCACTATTGTAGGTTTACACATTCGTCTGGGAGATTGTACCGTCCTATTATCCCACATTCTTCACCCAAATATATAGTAGATAAAGGGCGTAATACCGGCTCCTACTGATGATTCGCCGGTAAGCACGAAACGAATGTGCATGAGATTATACTTCCCGTTCATGCTGCCTTTGTTTTATCCTTCTGGTCACAACTGAACTAATTTGTTACTAGGTTTGCAACACCTAATACATACTTGCATATATATTAGGTCTTCGCAACAAACAGTATTTAACTGTTATATATTGAATTGAATGATGTCATGCTTATCGCGAAATGTGATAACTGATAATGATCTAAGCCAGAGTTTATGGATTTACTGGAGTAACAGGTGTTCAGAAATTGTTGTAATTCTCAATTTCGGTGAACTTTAGCATAAATTGATATCCATCAGGTTGGTATCATGTACCGACTCGGAAACCATAGTGTTAGTACCATGTACCTTTTTGGTACAATAATGTTGGTATCGGTTACTAACACAATAGCCATTGTTTTAGCATCCTTTACAGACTCGGTATGTATATTATATAGTGTGAGTTAACGTTGAAGTCGCATTGTCGTAGATTTTATATGATGTTAGCTTCACTATTGCAGGTTTACACATTCGTCTAGGAGATTGTGCCGTCCTATAATTCCACATCCATATATCTATTGTGACTATCAAGTTTATTAGTACTCATTTAGTCACGTTTCGAAGGCAATTAACATAATAAAGAATATATATATTCTTTAATATGTTAATTGCCTTTGAATATTACACGGTATATCTCTAATTAGGAAAGAAAAACACATTAACATCGAAATTGATAATTGCCATTTATTTCGAGACTACAAAACTTCATTTTAAATCTTTCATTTACACACATTCTGGGTTTTCATGTGTGGGGAGCAATATATCTAAATCTGATTTACTTCTATTTCTTGTTTGGCTGATTAGTAAGTGTGTATGCGTTTGTGTCTGTGTGTGTGTGCCTGTTTGCATGTAAGTGTCTTTCTCGCTGTATTGCAAACTAATATCTTGTGAAGGCAATACACTTAATAGGCTACGATTTTGACCTTCTTGCAATGCTTATTTTAGAGGAAATATGTTCCTATACATAATAACGCGAATTACTCTGCACTGAATAGTCTAATAATCAAATCCTATTCGCGTCAAATTTTTCGATCACGATTGTGGGCCTAAAAATGACACGATCGGTCAAATTATTAAATACTATTCGCAATCTCACACAAACTTCATCCTACAGTTTTTAAATATCAATAGAACACATTATGTTTTCATGTAATGTATTTGCTCCAGTTAGCATGCTGCCTGTCAATTTTGGAAAGATAGAGGATTAAGAGCCGGGTCGACTATGACTGTCAGATAAACATATTCTTAACGAGTTGCCTACGATCTAGTAGATGGACGTCTTGCATTTCGATAATCAGTCATTTTTTAATTGTATAATTTACGTTCATAATGTCGTTTACTGTTTGCAGTTCTAACTAGCCATCTTGATCAGTCATTTAGAAATTAGAGAATTAGGTGTTATTTTGTACAACGAAGCAGAAGCTACGCGTGCAGTTATATGTTATGCATAGCATAAATAAAGGCATTAACTCAGCAAGGAGATAGTTCAATCTTGTATATTCAACAGAGCAAAAATAAAGCAAGCACGCAGCGAAATTTGAACATAAGAATTTTGGCTTTTGTTATTCCACTCAAAGACAAACTGACAAGTGAAGCGCTAATTAGGTGCCGTACTTAACGAGTAGGCACTTTTTTGCTCTATACCAGTGTGAAAATGAGATAATTTGGCTTTAAAATCAACGATTTAACTAGCCAGTCTTGATCTATCCGTATAAGACAATTACTACACCAATTAGTGCAAATGCAATTACATTTTAACTGCTGTCAGTTTATTTATTGCAAGAATGTTTAAATTATTTTCTAAAAAATTTATCACTATCCTGTGAACATAATAAAAATTTGTATTACGGAATGGTGATAGTAGTCAAGCTAATGAGGTATGGTTTCATTTTATTTTTTAAATTCCATCTTACATCAAAGCAACATCAGCGTAATTACAATTGATAGTGCTTTATCAAAGGTGATTTTCGTTTATTAACGTTTTAATCAAATGACCGCTGATGGAAATTCATTTTATTCCATATCTTGTTCTGGTCATAAAATCTTTTAATGTTAATATAGTTACACTAAATCTAACGCAAAATTTTGACTGCGTTTAATATTAGGAATGATCAATTATCAGGTAAAGAGAAGTATTATTTTATCAAAATATTTAACATGATTTAGTAAATAGTGAACTGAATATTATTGTTGATTATCCACCTTATTCGGTATGAATAATATAAAATTATTACAGCGATAGCATGCTGAAGAAGGATAAAATTAAGAAAGAATGAATGTAATAGAATTGTTTGCATTTTTATATTTATTTGTTGCGAGATATTGTTAAAGTTGAAATATCTAAGTCCGCTTAAAGCAATTTACAATGGCTTCATCGGCTAATTTCGCATGCTTAACCTGATATAGATATTTCATTTAAATTTGATTACTGGGTCAATTTTCACTGTCTGTAAAACCTATTCCTGACGCTTTAGTCAATACGAACGAAGCAACGGTCTAGTAGATGGATGTTTTGCATTATGAATTGGTTATTTCAAAATATTTATAGAAAATGTTACTGTAATAGATCTAAAAGTAGAAAAGACTTACTAAAAATATGTAAATTGGAATATTGCGGAAAATGCCATGCAATTTGGCGATTCAGTGGCGTTTTTCATGAATTGTAAGACTAAAGCAAATGCCCCTCTTGTTTCAAATCCCGGCCAGGATCCAATAAGGAAGAAAGCGATCTAGGTCATGAGTTGCATTTTCTTTATCATGCAGCGTTAAATTTTAATCGGCAAACTATACACAGAAAACACCTGAAAGTACGGGCATTAAGACAAAGGGAAACATTTAACAAGAGGAAATACATTTTTATCAGCGTTACAAAAATGTCCATCAAATTCCCAAATAAATTAAACATACTAAAAGCTGCACATCTAGCTCAATTAAAGATCACTGGAGCACAAATCGGATAAAAAAATTAATTCATTAAATCAAGTATGCATAATAGAGGTAAACGCCAATCCTATTGTGTCTAACTGATTGCATAAAATAGCAAAACTACAGTCAGTCACGTATACGAACATATTTGGAACTTCCGGGATCATCAAAAGTGAACGACGGTAAATTGACTAACGAGAATCTAGCAGCAGTAACCTTACAAAGAATAGAAAATCAGATATGCTGCTCTCACCACTAGTAGACTCGCAGAATTTGTCTTTAACTAGAATTTCCGGCTGTAAAATCTACATTCAGTAAGGAATATTAACTTTTTGCAGCTTGCACCACATATTTATATGTAATATAATTTAACAATCATTGATTGCGCGGATGGTTGTTTCAATTTTTTTAATCAAGTTTGTGGGCTAGAATTAAGTACCAATCCTATTTTATTTAACCAGTTGTCGAACAATATAGAAAATTACCGTCAGTTACACGTACTGACGCGTTTTAATCTTCCACGATTATAATCACAGTACGACGGAAAAATGACTAGCGTGAATCAAATCGCAATGTATATATATATATATATATATATATATATATATATATATATATATATATATTGATAGTTTCTAATTTCACCATTTTTTAAAATGTAAGAAATGTAAATGGTGAAATTAGAAACTATCAATTTATTGAAATACCGTGGTCACCCTATTCCACGTAAAACAATCAATGCATATATATATATATTTATATATATATAAGGAAAGAAAATTATATATTCCGCTCTCGGCTCTAGAAGTCTCGCATACATTGAACTTGACTGAAGATGTCGGCTGCACAATTTCTATGCAATCACGAACAATAACGTTTTGCGGCTTTTCCACTCGTATATAACTTATAAAATTGAATAATAATAGATTGGTAACTGTGGCACATACTGACGCCTTTGAACTTTCATTGATTATCAATTTTTTATTTTAAAAAAAATGCATACTGAACGTTTTATTTAAAATTTAGCGTAGTTAAGCCTAATCAAAAGATTTAATGAGATCTATTTTAAACTATTAACAACTAAATTAACTAACATCGATTTAATGAATTTTAGTTTCTGCTAGATTATTATATATATATATATATATTATATATATATATATATATATATATATATATATATATATAACCTCGCACAGACACGTACCTCCCCATGCACTCAAAAATAAACATGATGATAAACTAATAAACATATGACAACTGTAAAGAAATTCAAGTGAAACCCAAAATCAAACGGGTTTTCTTCCATTTAATCAAATAAAAACGCGAAATGGACATAACTGTAAGATTGTAATGTTTAATTAACTAACCTTGATATAAATTGGCCTTTATCGACAATAAACATGCATTTGATTATTGGTTTCTTTTCTTGTTCTAAAAAAATATACCTGAATATATATATTGAAATAAAATAGTTTTAAAGGACAAAATTATATTTAAATATTAGTATTTTTGTCAATATAAACTGAACTTTGCATCAGATAGCAAAATAAATTTATTCAATAGGCCTGTTTCGATCCTTTTGGAATTTATCAAGTACTGATGGGAATTTTTGCCGCGGACGGGGATGAAATCAGGGCACATTTGCTTTAGTGTCTGAGACACTATACACTGCACCAATCTGCAGCACATTACACATTTTTAAGTTTTTTTACTACCTTTTGGTTTTGTAAATCCTTTCCTTCATGTGAAACTAATGTTGTAATTTTATCTAGCTGATATTCGAACTAACCACTCGCAATATGTCATTACAGACCAGACTACACTTCATCTGGGATGTAATAATGTACTGATTATTTATACAATGTAACACAAATGTTTGCGCGGTTTCTGAAAACAACTATGTAAATATAACTTTCAGGCTTGATAAAAAAACAATCTCATCTTATTTAACCATTTTTCTTTAAGAAGTAGAACCAAAATTTGAGATATAGTATTATTTATGGGTTGAATAAATGTTTTGGCTTGGCGCGTAAGCGACGCAGAATTTGATCTAGGTAGCAGATACACATTAAGCTCAATAAGCAATAATAATGGTGAACGGCTGTTAAATAGCTATACAGAGCACAGATTTTATTTGGTTAGCACACAATTCAGACGTTATATAAGGCGTTCCGTTGTCTGAGTTGTCTAATGACAGATGGGGCCTGGCTAATTAGACAGTGGGTCTTAAGGTTCAAAATTTAGGGAAGTGTAACCAGAAAAATAAGTTTATTTTTTGACATTACAATGGATAGATCCTAAAATTCCGAAGATAATGCGCTTTGGTTTGAGGTTCGTCTGCTGAAAATTCCTGCCAAATTCCTCCCAATAGAGACGAAACCGGTCTTCTTTATTAATTGCCTTCGATACCTAATACAATTTTTTGTTATATTTTGGCAATACAACTATTTATGTATTACAATTTATATTTATTGATGGTAATAACAATCCGATAACTAGGCAACAGTGTCTTTCTATTGGGTAAATGATCAGTAGTATATATGATCACAGAAACAGCAATCAAATACACGAATATTGTATTTTAAAGCAACAGAAGCATACATTGCATTTTTTGGATTTGACAAATATTCTTGAATAGGCCTTGCGCTTTCTTGCTTGTTTCATTAGTTTAATTAAAATTAATATCTATAAACTGTCTTTGACCTTTCATTAAAAGTCGGGCCATATTTTTTATTGAAAGTTACATTGAATTACAGTATTAAGGAAAGCAAATTTATTTCACTTTGGCACAGTGTCAGAGGACTTGGGCTTGTCAGATATTTAAGTTGAAACTGAAATTAATGGATGTCCACGAGTAGCAAATGCTAGGTAAATCAAAAATAAAACAATGAATGAATCTGCAGTTGGCGATAATATTTCTTTAAATCAAGTTAGCAAGAAAGAGACAAAAATTAGCCTCATTGTATTTAACCACTCGAACAATGTAGCAAAACTACCATGAGTCACAATTCCTGACGCGTTTAGAACTTCCATAATCATCATCAGAGTACGACGGCAAACTTTCTATCGACGATCAAACCGCAATGAATGTATATGGAAATAAAAATTAAACATGAGGCTCTAATCTCTAGTAGTCTCACATAAATAATATATGACTTGAAATGTTATCAACAATATCTCTATTCAGACACGAACATTATACTTTAATGGATATCACCACAAATTTATAAATTACATAATTAAAAAACCATTGCTTACGCGAGTGATGATAACAATTCTTTAAATCAAGATTGCGAGTCTGAAATAAATGCCAATCTGAATGCATTCAGCAATTTGAACAAAATAGCACAAATACCTTAAGTCACACGTAGACACGTTTCAAAATTCTATGATCATCATCAATAAATTGAGTAAGAAGGATCCAAACGAAATGAATACATATGGAAGGAAATATATATTTGTGAATTTTGGTTTGATTTACACTAGCCAGTTTGCCGTCGCATTCTGTTTATGATCATGGAAGTTCGAAGCGTGTCAGTACATGTGACTAACGGGAGTATTTATGGGTTGTTCGACTGGTTAAATAAAGTGGGTTTGGTGCTTATATGATGCTTGCATAGAAATTTTGCAGCCGATAATTCCAATAAAGTACAAAAAAGATGAGATATAACCGCATTTCCATTGCAACTAATAAGAAGTCAAACCGATCAAAGACAAAACAAAATTGGAAATTGTGATCAATCAGATCTTTGTAAAACTGTCAGTGCATTGCTATTACCCGCGTACGCAAAACGCGGCATTGGATTATTTCTGGGTTGTTCGACTGATTAAATAAAGTGTGTTTGGTACTTATATGATGCTTGCATAGAAATTTTGCAGCCGATATTTCCAATAAAGTACAACAAATGCGAGACTAATAGAAATGAGATCCGCATATTTTATTTTGCTTTCCTTTTGTATGCGTTACCGACAGATCCTCACTAGTCAGTTTTCTGTTTTGCTCTGGCATTGATCAAGGAAAATCGAAACGCGTTAGCGACTGTCGGTTGTTTTTTATGGTTAACAATAATTGATTGCGCGGGTGGTTGTAAAAATTCTTTAAATCAAGATTGCGTGCTTGAAGTAAGCACCAATCCCATTCCATTTAACCAGTCGTCGAACAACATAACAAAACTACCACCAGCCGCAACGCACTGACGCGTTTCGACCTTCCATCATCATCATCATCAATGTACGACAGAAAACTGACTATCGAGGATCAAACCGCATTGAATATATATGGAAATCAAATTTAGATATGCGGCTCTCACCTCTAGCAGTCTTGCATACATTGAACATGACTGGAAATGTCGGCTGCACAATTTCTATGCAGTCACGAACATTAAATGTTCGCGGCTTTCACCACATAATACATATATAGGCAATACAATTTAACAATAATTGTTTGCGCGGGTGGTGGTAACAAATTCTTTAAATCTAGTTTGCGAGCTTGAAGTAAACACCAATCCCATTGTATTTAACCAATCGTCGAACAACATAACAAAACTACCGCCAGCCGCAACGCACTGACGCGTTTCGACCTTCCATGATCATCATCAGAGTAGGACAGCAAACTGACTATCGAGGATCAAACCGCATTCAATATATATGGAGATAAAATTTAAATATGCGGCTCTCACCTCTAGCAGTCTCGCATACATTGAACTTGACTGGAAATGTCGGCTGCACAATTTCTATGCAGTCACGAACATTAACTAAACGAACATTGGTTGCGCGGGTGGTGATAACAATTATTATAATCAAGGTTGCGGTCTTGATATAAACACCTGACTCATTTATTACTTACATATGTCAGTATAAACTAAGAATTGTATAGTGTAGAAAAGGCAATTTAAAAATAATTGATTGCGCGCGTGGTGGTAACAATTCTGAGCTGCAAACAGTTAGTGTTCTTGATTGCATAGAAATTGTGCAGCCGACATTTCCTGTCAGGTTCAATGTATGCGAGACTGCTAGAGGTGACAGCCGCATATTTAAATTTTATCTCCATATATATTGAATGCGGTTTGATCCTCGATAGTCAGTTTGCTGTCCTACTCTGATGATGATCATGGAAGGTCGAAACGCGTCAGTGCGTTGCGGCTGGCGGTAGTTTTGTTATGTTGTTCGACGATTGGTTAAGTGCAATGGGATTGGTGTTTATTTCAAGCCCGCAAACTTGATTTAAAGAATTGTTTCTTATGTTATTCGACTGATTAATTACAATGCTATTGCTGTTTATTTCTAGTCAGCAGAATTTAGCATTCAAAATTGCATTTCACTAAACTCGCATATGACAATGTGTTTTAACAAAACCATGGGCGTATTTGGGCTATATTTTTGCTACCCTAAGCTATATTTCAGTTAGACTAGAAATATATTGGGCTTCAGCATGATTAATTTCATATACCATTTTTAACAATCGTTTAGGAAATGAAGCAATTACGAAAGGAATCTGCGTTGCACCAAGATATGCTGGTGGTTGGTGTTGCCGATACATACTACAATTTAACGCGTAAAGTAACCGCTGCGATGCGCTGGGCGACCGTCTTTTGTATGGAACCTGGATACGATCAAAACATGTAATTGTATTTTCATGTATTTAAAATATAATCTAGTGTTTTAGTATACGATCCTTAATAAAATTTCGTCGTACTCTTTCCAAATACAGCGAGAAACAGGCAGTTTATCAGATACATGAATCCTGTCTTTCACATTTTCTCCTGCAGTATCTACAAATTATATATATATATATATATATATATATATATATATATATATATATATATATATATATATATACGTATGTGTGTGTTTAATAAAAAGTAAAACAAAAGACAATTTAAACGGGCGAGACTGTGAAATAGGGAAACGGTTAATCATTATCATGAATCGCCACCAGTTCAAACTCAACCACTGAGCTAATTGGTCGTGTATTAATTTCAGTTTAGTTGTTTTTATGCATTTCTAATGTTGATTGAGAAATATCTTGTATAAAAGTTAACGATTATCATGCATCATGTATGCAGAAAAGCAGGTATTGAGTTCACACCCTAGCTGCGATATACAAAATTAAATGAGTACTTATTTTGTTAATGTGATTTCATGATATCTCGAGAGGTATGCGATTGGTAATTAAAATTTTAATACTATGCTTTAAGGCATTTTGGAAATTTTTCATTGAAAAGATATCGTTCTGTTGTTTTTGAAAACTTGAGTAATCAAAAAGCACAAATAAGCTAACTTAAATGCTTAAGATTGCGTCTTATTTATATTGCTAAACATATTCCCGAGCAAAGTACCTAGTTTGGCGTTTCTAAAGGTTTAATATCCATAATTTATTATTGCAAAAATCACATCCACAGTTCACTCAATAAATTTTGACGTTACTTTTTTTTAAAAATATATAAAGCTTCTTTAAATATATTTTTACACCAATAACGAAGTAAACTAATCTGCAGATTTGTACAGAACAGTGCGTTATCAAGATCGTAGATTTTCCTTCAAAGATTGCCGCATCTCCATTTAATAACTGTTCTCTCATGGGAACTAAAAATATAATTATTATTAATATGTCATTTCTCGTCACCTAAAGCTGAATAAAACATTTGTCCTGCCTTTTTAAATATTAGAGTTATGCTAATTATTTTACACAAATAGGTGTATTTTGTTAAATACTGTTTGTTGCGAAGAGCTAATATATATGCAAGTATGTATTAGGTTTTTTAGTTAGTTAGTGGTAAATACAACATCCTTTGAAATGAATTGTCTTTAAAAAAATTTTTTTAAATTAAATTTTCTATATTTATACCTGACAATAATTTTTTATATGCTCAGTGACCAAATAATTTTATAAGGCATGATTTTAGTACAAATTGACCTGGTCACACATTCAAGCCGTCTGTCTCACATTCCAGAACAAGAGTAATTTAGAATAACTGGCTTGCTGTTTGTAGAAGAATGCTTGTAAATTTGAAAAATATTTATCAGCACAACTGACTCGTGAAAATTAGTTTTCATTCAGAATCCGTGAATTTTGCAATTATTTAAAATTGAAATTGTATCAAATATGTGAGGCATTTGAAATTATTTGAATATGTAATAAATACAAATCGTTTGAGCATTACTATGGTGAATCAAGCATGATGGCCAGATAAGAGCCCCAATTTATTTCCAATGGTAAAAATGTAATTCAACCAACGCGTGCTCACAATAATAGATTATTTTTTTAGTACACCTTAATTGATACTATGAGTAACAAACCATTTTTCTACAATATTCCGTAATGTTGGTAAATACTAACAACCAACTATGAGATTATGTATTAGGTGTTGCGAACCTAGTAACAAGTTGGTTCAGTTGTGACCAGAAGGATAAACCAAAGGCAGCATGAACGGAAAGTATAATCTCATGCACATTCGTTTCGTGCTTACTGGAGACTCATCAGTAGGAGCCGGTATACGCCCTTTAACCATTATATATTTGGTCAAAGAATGTGGAATAATAAGACGGTACAACACTACACATTCTTTGACCAAATATATAGTGGTTAAAGGGCGTAATGCCGGCTCCTACTGATGAATCGCCATTAAGCACGAAACGAATGTGCATGAGATTATACATTCCGTTCATGCTGCCTTTAATTTATTCTTCTGGTCACAACTGAACTAATATGTTACTAGGTTCGCAACACCTAATACATACTTGCAAATATATTAGTTCTTCGCAACAAACAATATTTAACCATCCATGATATATTGTCGTCTGTTGACGCTGACATCGTTTTAAATTTACTGTCTTTAATTTCAATTAGGCTGTTGTCATTGCTGTATACAATGTGAAATGTAATTTTAAATTAGGCAATGATCATTCCTCTTTTAACAACTCAAACTAACGTTAAGCATTTTCGTTAACTGTGTAGATTACAAAAATATAAACAAAATTACAAGAACTTTTTGTGTCTTCGGAATAAAATAGTATTCCATATTCACCATGGACGTGAACGAAATTTAAAATCCAAGTTATGCATGAATTTCAGGTTTGCGAACTTGTCGTCATTAAAATCAGGTACTAAATCGTAAATGAACTGTGTATTTGATCAATTAATGTGAGATAATAAATACGCCTTAACACAATATTAGTTTCCATTTCGCATATGGTTGACTCACAGTGCGAATCTAGCCATAAATAAATCAGCGTCGTCAATCGTAAAATCGCCATGAAATTTCATATGAAATAAGATGTCGTACAGGATACCGAAAACATAATTGTTTAAATTGACTAAGTTTACACAAAAAAAATATTAATAAGGTTCATTCTGAACACTTGTTGCACCAGAAAATCCTCATAAGATGATATTGACTTTCTTCATTCATTAGATCTGCCTGGTGATAATGATATTGCTCAATTTAAACAACAATATCTTTTTGATTAAAAATGGCAATAATTGATGAAATCGGTAAAATTCTGCAGAAAAGTAGTACATATAACCTGTACAGAGTTTCTCACCTCTTTTGTTTTAGACAGATCGAGATATTTGTATCTCTGCGTAGTTTAACGTTTGCAAAGTCTATAGCGTGCATGGCGACAATTTCCGGTACTGTCATAGTTATGCGTTAAAGCGTAGAACGATTAGAAATACAGCATGAAGTTATATCAAAACAAAGATCCAACCAGCCAACTGAACTAATGTCGTATTAATTCTAGAGCCTCATAATTTAAAACATCTCTGTTTGAAACTGAAATCAGCTACTGGACCATGCAATTTACCTAATTGAGAAATTCATCGATACTAAGCAGGACTGAAGGAGAGGTTCGAAATAGCGATACAGCTAGTGGTAATTAGTTCGGCTACCACTATGCCAAAACGGTGGTCGCTGTCGGCATTTCAGATATTTAAAAAAATAATTAGTCTGATCACGACCAAGTCAGAATACGACGCACAGCTGACGTGTAAGAGAAAGTTTTATAAAAAGTTGAACACTATGCTTGTGAAAATCGCACTCCCAATCTGGCGGATTTCCAACAACATTATTGATCTTCGGTTAATGAACAAAAGAAGATCATACCTTACTTTTAATTGCATGTGTGTGTCCTCGCGTTTGCGCGTGTCTCTAAATGTACGTTTCCTGCTTCCTGATTGTCCTTGTATTAATTGTGCTTAATCTAAATTTCTCCCCCTTGCTGTTCAAATAATTGACCATATATAGTACCAGATATTACAGTCGGGTTGAGTTATGGCGTAAAGACAATGGCATTTTAAACGGTTCTGTACATATCTGTTTTGTAATTAATGCATACTTCCATATATTATTTATTTCTCACTTAAAATTCCAAAAGCAAAAAAATAGCTGAACTAAAAATTATATATGAAGTCAGAGTATAATAGAACCACTATATCATACAACTTTATTAACTCTAATAGAGCTACAACGTTTATTTTCCTTTCATTTTTAAGTCGTTTTGTACAATTTTCATCAACCTGTTCATTTAATTAGTAACGTATTCCTAATGTTCAAAATCTTAGTTCGAAGAAATTAAGCAATCTACTACAACATAATTTATATAACCAGTGATGGGAATGGTGTCGAGAAAAATTATCGAAATCCAGTTTTCGAGCTTAATATTAAAACCAATCTTACTTTATCTAACCAGATGCACAACATCGAGTTAGTACGTGTGAATGACGGTAGTTTTACTTTTTTACGTAATGGGTTTGATAAAATGAGATTGGTGTTCATATCAAGCTGGTAAACTTGATTCAAACCGTGATTATTATTTGAAAATATAAGACATAGTATTAAACTATTAACAACATACTATCAAAAATAAGTTTAGTTAATAAAGTAGTAATTTAATAAATATAAATCTCATTATGAATTAAACCGATAAGCCATATAACAGCAACACGTTTAAATTTCGTTATTATATTTAAACCACATATTTATAGTAAGAACTGGCGAAGGTTAATTATATACCATTTTCTGCCTCCTGGTTAAAACTGCTTGATATATAATAGATTGTGTGTTTATAACTTTTTTTATTTTATACGCATTTGTGTAGGTTGGGCAAAAGCAAGACTCCTCTATTCGCCATTTTAGACGACGACTACATGCTGAGAAGAGATACCTTGGTCCGAGAGTTGGCTTTGTATCCACCAAGTGCTCAACGCACCTGGGCTCGTGGTGTAGTATTTAGAAACCACCCTGCAAAAAGGCCTAACAAAGGTAACCATGAATCGTCATTATACATTTTTTAAATTCATTTATTTCTGTTTTCAACATGTGCCAAGGCAATCCACTTTGCTATCAATACATAAATTTGTGCTTGGTGAATAAATATAATGATAGCTGTGTCCAGCAAATAAATAAAATTATTTCTAAACAGAACTTATCCACGATCGGTCTACACTTTTCAAATAAATTATTTATAGATTACTTGCCATCTCCATTCGGACCAATGTTAGGTACTTAATTATAATCAGCCAAGCTTTGATGAATTTCAAAGAACTGAACCTGTTAAATTTGTTATTCTTTCAATGTTCGTGTGGCATATTTGCGTTTTTCTTACGTTTCATCTATTCTTTCCTATGGTCAGCTTCAGAGCACGTTCAATAGTCTAAGAAATAGTTACACAAAAAGCACAATAAAACATACTTTACACCAAGAAAGAAATTATACACAAGTGAGAGGCGTGCCAAAGGTTGCTAACGTATTTATGCATTACACCGGTAAAAAATTCCTATAAATAAAACCTCTTAAACCGAACTTATTTGTAAGATTCCTTGATGTTTTTTTCAATTTTGCAACATGACCAGAATTAAATATTAGACTTCTTTAATTTAACAAATAATGTATTTGATGTAAAGTTCACGTTGGAGAAGTAAGCAATGGGTGGTATAGCACACCTTTATTGGAAACTAGGGCGGATTGAAGGGATATTAGAAAAGGATGTCTAAAGGAATAATACATATTCGGATATCCTGATTAATTTTTACTCGAATCCCTCGTGTGGTACGAAAATGAGCTTTTTGAAATCTATGATTTTAAGAAGTCTTAGAATAGCTGTTTTGAAGTATAGAAATGATGAAATGAAAAAGATTAAAGAAATATTCAAGGAGAATGGATATATACATGAATTAATAGATTCAACAATAGAAGGAGTACTAAGGATATTCGATTCTGATTCGATACATGAAAAGCAGGACAAACTTCCAGATTACTGTAGTACCTTGGTAACAACAGATACGAAATTGAGTAGAAAAATAAGACTATTAGTAACCAAATATAATTTTAAAACCGTATTAAAAAATGACTCTTCTAAATACGATAAATTAATTGAGTTTATAACGGGTTTGCTCAATACTGAAATTAAACTAGTGAAACTTGATATACATAGATTCAAACGTAGAAGAATATAGTAATATATATATATATATATATATATATATATATATATATATATATATATATATATATATATATGAATGGGATTATGTGAATTTGTGGGTCAGAATGTTATAGTAAGTTATATTAAAGTTTATAAACTAACGACTTGTCGAAGGGGAGAGTTAATCGCGTATGTATTTCTCTGCTTTCTGTGTTAACATTTGTGTTTATTTTGAACATGCTCTGAACTTCAAGCTCGCAAACTTGATTTAAAGAATGCTCGGAAGATGACATTGGGAAAGAATGGTCGAAACCTAATAACCACGCGTAAAATGATCATAAATATTGAAATAATAACACATTTAATATCCAAAGAAGCTGCGTTGCCGGGAGATTCTTTGTCATTCGAAGCAAAATTAAATCTGAACTTGTTCTTATCGTATTAAATAGACATGCTCGAAACGCTGTTCTGTGTAGCAATCGAATGTAGATTGCTCACGTCAGTCGTTATAATTCAATTTTGAAAAAACGAATTTCACTATCGCCCAAATCTATAAACATGAAAAAATTATGTAAATTTGCATCACTGTTGCTAAATATTCATTATTAACTCTGAGTTACCACTGATTGCAGACCGATTATCCGCGGTGTTATTCACTTAATGACTTCTATTATAGAAGCAATCATTGATTCTAAGAATAGGTGAAAGCTTGCCTTACGTTACTGTGTGTTCAATATTGTAAAGGGCACATTGGTGTAACATTCGTCTAGAATTTGTATTCAAACCACATATGACCAATCCAAAATAACGAAGTAATGTCATTTGTACAACTTGAGGAATACATTTTAGTCAGGTAAGTGTAAACGATACAACAAAGCACAAAGACTGTTCAGTTAATAAAATGTATACAGTAGAACGTGAAATGTTTTGATCATTGTCATAATTAAAATTATTTAATTTAGTAGTACATTATTCATTCACATGCACAATTTAATTTATAAATTTACTAGCAAGCGTTCAATTATATTAAAACTTGAAGGGATATTTGAGATTGGCCTTAAATCCTTGGCCTCGGATGGCCTACTAATCCTAGGCAACGTTTTGACCACAGTCTTTAGAATACTAGATGATATAATACCATGATTAACTATTTTGGTTTAAACAACGCAAAGCTGATTCGAAAAGGCTAAAGCCAATTGTATTAAGTTATCAATCGATATACATATATAGTAATTTTTCATTTTAGATTTAAATTTCAATATTTACTTTAATAATGTGTCACATTAAAGTTGTGGTATACAGTGGACCGGAAGATAAGGAGACTCAAACATAAAGCACTTTTCTAGGCGTTACAAATTACATCACAAAAAACCTTCTCGAATTCATGGCTAAATTTGGGATTTGTTTTATCTTACGCTATTATCTGTTTTACCTTATCCTTGTATTCGCTGCAATTATTAATCATTTTGTATCCTAACCTAGGTGTCATTTTAGTTTAGCCAATATAATTTTTTTCGACCTCTAATGAATCGTCATTAATAGAGATTAATTTACTTGTCAACCATATCTAAACCCAATTTTTATAGAATGCTTAAGTTAAACAACGTTTCATAATATTATTTCGTTTAAAACTTAATTTACATATTTTTCTGTCTATCATTTTTGGCATAATATCAATAAAAGTAGAAGCATAAACCAGATTATAAAGTAATGTTAATGCAGAAGAACCACAACAATTAACGTCCATACTATAAGAGCAATCATAATTAAATGCACCACTTTACTTTCCAGGAAGCTTACAGTTAATTCTAAAACCTATAATATATGCATTCTTATGTGAAATTTTACTGTTTTCAACTACAGTATGTTGCATCGAAGGAGTGCTTGCCTGCGATTGAATTCATTAAAACTTTTACCTACCTCATCACTGTTCCAGATAGCCAAATACATCTTGAAATCAACATTATCTAAGAATTATAAACCTCTACTTCAATTTAAATTGTATTGACTATATATGTATATGTGGCCAAAGCTGCAAACAGTTAATGTTCGTGACTGCATAGAAATTGTGCAGCCGACATTTCCAGTCAAGTTCAATGTTGCGAGATTGCAAGAGATGGGAGCCGCATATCTAATTCTGATTTGCATATATATTCAATGCGGTTTGATCCTCGATAGTCAGTTTGTCGTCGTACTCTGATGATGATCCTGGAAGGTCGAAACGCGTCAGTGCGTTGCGGCTGGTGGTATTTTTGTTATGTTGTTCGTCGACTGGTTAAATAGAATGGGATTGGTGTTTACTTCAAGCTCGTAAACTTGATTTAAAGAAACCTCTAGTTCGTTTTTTTTATAAATTTGCGTTAGACAGTGCTTAGAAAATAAATTGGATAACTCTTAGTTATGCCATTAATTAGACTCACATACCACCATATTATAACCATGGCTGACCAAAATTGATTGGAAGTAATTGATAAAAATATATCCTCATTGCAACCAACATATAGGGGTACATAAACCGCCTCTAGGTACAACTGTATAGTTAAGAAATCAACGAGAGAATTGGATCTGCTCTTAAACAACAGTTTAGCCTGAAACATAGTCTTACTATAAATTTGGACGACACCGTCTCGTTTATTTAACAATCTATCTTTCTAAAACAAAACGTATCAAATCATTTCTAATCGGTTATTTTAAATACCCCTATGGGGCTTTATCTCAGCTAATGTTATTAAATTAAAATCATTGTTCATTATAAATAATTCAGTGTAAATGTTTTGCTCTAAAATTCTACAATTTGCGCAAAATAATGAATAAGTATTACATGAATTTCCTACATACCTGATTAGATCTATTATCGGTTCCTTCAAAGTTCTTCTGTCTTAGTATATAACCAAACCTCGCTTCGCCTCCCAGTCGACTACATTCAAATGCGATGAGGTCGCATGTGCTCCATGTTTTTGGAATAATCGTCGTATCGGCAGAAAGGGTCCATTTCTAGCCTCACCTGTTCTTGTTGATGTTTTCGTGGAATATTATTGTTTTCATTTCCTTGGAATAGCCAATTTTCTCTGAAGGAATGTCTTGTCCCTTCCAGTAAATACTATTTAAAAGTCCGAATGTCATCTCAATTTGGGCGTTTAATTTTTACTTGGCTAGCTTCACGACGTCTGGCTTGATTAGACCTGATTTCCTCCAAACTGGGTAGCACTTTACAATTGCACTTTCAGTAGTATTCTGCATAGTCTTATTCAGTTTTCTGATTTCGTCGGCAACCGCATTTTCATTTGTGTTAAACGGTAATAGCTAACCTTAAACGGCCATTGGTGCGCGGGCGGTAATAACTATTATTATAATCAAGGTTGCAATCTTGATAAAAGCACATAACCCATAAATTACTTACATATATTAGTATAAATTAAGATTTGTAAAGTGTAGAAAAGGCATTTCATCCAGTAGACCGGTTTCGTACTTATTGGTAACTCATCATGTACTGGCCAGTATTTGCCAGGTACAGGGCTCGAACCTGGGCACATCTGCTTGGGAATCTGTTTTTATAATCACTGAGCCAATTTGCCACATATTACACACAATTTTCAGTCATGTACTAACTAATGTAACTCGGTTAGTTTTTTCTCCTTTTAGGTGGAGCTCATATGGCATCCATTTAGACCCAAAGTTCCAACTAACTAACTCCAATCTTTAATTACTGAACAGACATCATACTGTCGCACATGTGTGTGGCAGGGTCGCTCAGTGGTTAGAGCACCAGATTCCGAAGCAGACGTGCCCAGGTTCGAGTCCTGTCCGCGGAAAATTCTGGCCAGTACATGATGAGTTCCCAATAAGGCCGAAACCGTTCTACTGGATGAATTGTCTTTTCTACACTATAAAATTTTTAGTTTATACTGACAAATGTAAGTAATTAATGGGCCAGGTGCTTATATCAAGATCGCAATCTTGATTATAATAATAGCTGATATTGTTTAGAATTTCGCGCCAAACTTTGTCAGCTAAAACATTCAAAATTGCTTCCCCAAATATGCACGCTGCGTTCGGAATAGTTTAGTCCCTCATTCATTCTACAATTCCGTCCATGGCTGCGCATCGATCGTTGTTTAATAAATCTATCCATTTTTCTCGGCTTTTAATCCATTAATATGGGCCATAAGATCATTTGTTTGTTTTTCGAATAATAAAAATTGCGCACTTATTTCCTTATACTCTTCTTAAAATAGATAACTTAAACTAAAATGTTTCATTAAATCAACAGAAAAAGTATTCCATCTCTAGCAATCTAAACAATTTACCATTAGACCATTTACCTTAGACGTTTTCAAAGATGCACTAGTGAATCAAAGTTAATGAAACAACTTAACTGGTGCCACATAGAAACGTTTAGATTCGTAAGTTTCTATTTAATTAAATTGATATAGTAAGTAAAACGGTATAATAATTTTATTAAAACCCAATAATATATTGATTTTGTAGACTGTCTTATTTTTATTTTGCTGTAAAACATTTAGCAAATTAGCGAGTTTAAAAATATATCAATCTAATTAAACTAATTCATAAATCTTCGTGTTTGAGTTGCACGTTTATTTCTTAAAATCAAGTTTGCGAGCTTGATATAAAAACCAATCCCATCGCATTTAACAAGTCACAAAACGTAGCGAAACTACCGTCGGTCACAAGTAATTATCCGTTTCGAACTTCAGCGATCATCAACAGAGCACAACTGGCTAAAATCACCCGTCATACATGCAAAGTTAAGGCAAAGTCAGATATGCGGCTGCCACATCAAATTGTATCACATGCGTTGTACTGGAATGTAAATGTCCACTGCACACTTTTTAATCCATCAAGGACATTACATTTATACGGCTGACGCTAAAAATCTATTAGTTATGCAATTAAACAACGAATAAATACGCAGGTGGGGGTAGCAATTATTTAAATCCTGTTTCAGAGTTTAATATAATCACCAATCCCATTACATTAAACCAATCGTGTAACATATCTAAACTACCGTTATTCAAACGTACTGACACGTTTCGATCTTTCATGATCATTATCAGAGCATAATGGAAAAGATAACTTGCGAAAATAAAACGGTAATATCTATATAAGAAAAGCAAAATTAGATTTGCAGCTCTGGCCTATATTGGACTTGACTGGAAAGATCGGCAGCACAAGTACTAAACAGTCACGAAAATGAACTTTTTGCAGCTTTCGCCACATATACATAGATAATAAAATTAAATAATCAGTGTTTGCGCGGGTGATAATGACTATTCTTTAAATCAAGTTTGCGAGCTTGAAGTAAATATTATTATCACATTGTATTTAACCAGTCGAATATGATAGCTAAATTAGCGTCGTCACACGCAGTGACACGTTTTGTTCTACAATAACCATCATCAGAGAACGACGGCAAACTGAAAAGCGAAGATCAAACAGTAATGCATATGCAAGGAAGGAAAGTTTGATATTCGGCTCTCTCATTTCGTAGTTTCCCATAAGTTGTACATGACTGGCAATGTTAGCTGCACAAATTTTGTGCAATCAAATACATTAAATTATTGCAGCTAACGCCAGAAGTGTATAAGTTGTGCAATTAAACATTCATTGATTGCGCGGGAGATAAGAGCAATTTATTAAAATCAGGTTTACAAGCTTGATAAAAATGTCAACCCTGTTGCATTTTAAATTGTCGCAAAAAATAGATAAAACAATTGCTGACGCGTTTAGATCTTCCATAATCATCATCAGAGTTCGACAGCAAACTGAATTTCAAAGATGAATTCGCAAAGCATATATAAGTGAGCAGAGTGACATATGAGGATCCCATCTCGAGTTGTCTCGCATGCTTTGATTAAACAATTTCTATGACGTTTCTGATATTATCTTTTTGTAGTTTACGCTATATTTATATAGAGTGAACATTTAAACGATCAATGATTGTGCGGGAAGTGGTAGCAATTATTTAAGTCAACTTTGCGAGCTTGAAATAAACACCAATTCAATTGTATTTAATCAGCCGCAAAACATATGTAAATACCGCCAGTCATACATTCCTACGCGTTTCGATTTTCCATGACTGTCATCAGAGCATGACGGCAAACTGATAAGCGAGGATCAAACCTCAATACAAGTGAAAGAAAGCAAAAATAGATATGCGGATCTCACTTTTAATTATCTCGCTTTATTTTTACTTGAAAAGAAATTTTACCTATATAATTTCTATTCGTTCACTGATACTAGTTTTGCAATTTAGGAGACAAGTATAAAATTTATACAATTGAACACTCGCTGATTGCGTGGGAGTTGATAGCAGTTCTTTGTATGAAGCTTGCGAGCATTGTATATACACCAATGTCATTGTATATCACTAGTTGCTCAGCATAGCTAAACTACCTTCATTCACATGTACCAACGCATTTCTATCTTCCTTGATCATCATCAGAGCACGACGGGAAAACTGACTAGCGAGGATCAAACCACAATACGTATATAAGAAAAGCAAAATTATATATTTGGCTCTTACTTATAGCTGTCTCACAAGTTTTCTTTTTAACCGAAAAAATGAGCTACACATTTTCTAATCAATCATGGAGGTTAATAATTTGAAAGCTTTCACTACATGTACATTATTTATACAATTAAACAAACAATGATTGCGCGTGAGTTAATAGCAATTTGACATTATTTTGCAAGCTTTATATATACACTAATCCCACTGTATTAAGCTAGTTGCAAAAAGGTAGTTGAACTACCGTCAATTATGCGTACTGACGCGTTTCTATCTTCTTTTATCCCCAGGTGAGCACAACAGCAACCTGACTATCGAGTATGAAACAGAAATTCTTTATATAAGTTATGGAACATTGGATATATATATATATATATATATATATATATATTGAACTGAATTCTAACGGTAGAAATTTAATTAGATATATGTTGTCAGTGTAAACCAACTAAACATTTCATCAGATACCACAGTCAATTTGTCCAGTAATTGCTTCGGTAACCTACATTCATGGGAATTTTACTGATACTTTTGGTGGTATTATTCTTCGGTCCAAAATTCACCGTAAGTCTTCGAAATAAGCTTATAAATGTTTAATAGCTTATCAAATGTACGACGGCTGCAGCAAACTACATTTATTTCCTTCAGGTAGAACATGTTTTGAATCTCTTAAGTTGTGATCTATTATTGCACAACATATACCGTGCTATCTGAGGAAGTTATTTTGAATTGAATTTTACTGGAGAGATTTTGCTTATATATATATATATATATATACATATATATATATATATATATACATATACATATTGTCCGTAAGTAAGGAACTTTGCTCCAGTTGGAAGAGATAATTAATTTAGTAGATCGATTTCTTTCTATATTTGGAACTCTTCTGTATCTGTGGAGAATATGCCACAGACTTAACACGAACAGGTGACAGTTGTTTCATAGTCTGGTTCTGTATCCACTGCCCTGCTCGTACCACACTCTACACGAAACTTCATATAATAAGAAAGTTTACGTGTTTTGCTTAATCTTTCTCTAATTTTTAAACATTTTGGAATTTCTTAAGAAATGAAGTTCCAACTAGCCACCTATAATATTTCATTATAAAATAGACACTGTGCCTCTTGGAGAATTTACTTTCAATTTAAGTCTAATAACGGTATTTTGATTATTCATACGCCATCAGTATAAAAATTACCTCCAGTAGACCGGTACTGTCTTTGTTGAGAACTCTGTAAGTATCATCCAGAATTTGCCATGGAAAGAAATCGAAAGAGCACGATTGGTAATGAATCTCGCACGTTATTCAATGCGAATTACGTGCCACACACTAAACGAAATTGGAGTCATATACTAATATATATTTCTAGGTTAGCTATCCTTTCCTATGGAAACCATTTGGAAACACTTAAGAATCGAAATTCTAACTAACTACCTCTAATATTGCGTTATACAACAGACAGTTTGCCACCTGGGGAATTTATAGTCAATTGAAATATAATCGCAAAAATTTGCTTTTATATATGGTCAAGGTTGACTAAATATTGAATAAGGTAGAAAAGGCATTTCATCAATTAGACTGGTTTGGTCCTTTTTGGTAACTATTCAAGTACGGTCTAGAAAATTACCGTTAACGTGACACGGGCTGAGGCATACTTGCTTCGATGTCTCGGAATCCATCGACTGCATTAAGCATGCAAAAATGCACTCAACTTTTATTTATTTATTCAATTATATTTTGGTTAGCCTTTCCTTCAAGTGTAGACCATTTGCATCTACTGCTTTCAGTTACAGTCCGGATATTTCGGTAGCCTTTTCCAATGGAAAGCCCAATTCAAAAACGATTTGACAATTATTAAAGTAATTTTTAAATTTATTTTAAGCCGTTTCATTTATACTTATTGGTAGATCTCTTAAGCATAACTGTCTTTTCACTAGGTAAGTGTGTGTCATGTATATGTGTGTATATGTCTTCATATATATATATATATATATATATATATATATATATATATATATACGCATAGAAATGAAATAACAGTAATCTAATAAAACCTACTGACGATTGACTGGATAAACGTACACCACGCCTGCGTGTGTATGTGTGTGAGCGTTTTTTGAGACTGCGATATGTTCAGTTACGTATAAATAACTTCACGTGTTTCACTCGTCAAAGTACAACTAAAGCGATAAATCCTGATTCTTCCTTACACACACAGATCTATGTTTACACTTTACTTTCCTGAAAGAATTATTTATGTCTGGCATCCAGGTAACTATTTAACATCTAGTAAAAATAAAATTAAAAATAAAATTGTTCATTTGGATAGAAATTTGAGTTAAACAGGAGACATAAAAGAAATTCTAAAATTGCTTACTGAAATAAAGGTAATAGTAAGACTTCAATGAAATGTTACTCCTTCTTTTATGACGTAAAGGTTTATTAAAAAGTGTTACGCTGCATAAAGAAACTAATTTAATAGATAAAATGAGATAAAAAGTTTTCAAGGATTAAATTATAATATAAACGTAAAATAAATTATGAGATATTTAATTTAAAAAGGAGTCATAAAAGAGATTTCAAAATTTCATACTGGAATAAAGGTAATAGTAAAACTGCAACGAAAAGTTGTCCTTCTTTTAAGACGTAAAGGTTTATTAAAAATTGTTACACTGCATAAAGAAACTAAGTTAATAGATAAAATGAGATAATAAGTGATCAAGGATGAAATTATAACATAAACGTAAAATTAATTAAGAGATATTTAATTAGTCATCCCCCGTACTATGTTAGTTAATGGCGATCCAACGTTATTATAGATTAACTTGAGCGAGTTTCTGATTCTGATTCGTGCAACATTCACTTCCTACCATTATTTAATGCTGTATTCTAAATCGAACCTAGTTATTTTTCTACGGCTTTTCAATTCATTTTTCATTTCTCGATTTAGTTTCGATGGATTCTCTAATTAATCTGGTCGTTCTACTACTACCACAAATTGATATGCGTCTACAACCATCCCAATAAATTGCACGCCATTTCTCTACTATAAGACGTACAAAGTCTGGCCAGTTAACATGACAATAACTTCATTGGATCTACGTTCTACTCATCTGATTTGCCGTTTAAGAAATTTATCAGTTAATCCACCCAACGATACCCTATAACTGATATGTCATCCTAAAATCGTACATAGAATTTTAGATTTAGGGGTAGCATAACTAAAAGAATTTCTCCACATAATGCATGAAGATTTTTGCTATTGGAACTAACATTGGCAAACATATTTGCTTATAAAATCCATTCGTAAATGTGAAATACGTAGAAGACTTAAATGTCTTCATCATCTTCACAATATGTCTGATCGTCATTTTACTTCCTTTTAATACTATCAGTTGATCAACAAGGCAACGCTAAAAATATTCTAGTTATTTGGGTACTGGTATGTTGGTGTAAATTGACATCACATATAAAATCGCTAATCTATCTTTGTCCTTTTAGTCAAATGGTATGAATTCATCAATATATGGTCCAAGAAGTACGAAAAAATTTTTATTTTATGGCATAGAAACTTAGACATCTTATATGTTTGGGAGTGTTGAATATTAAAAAAATTCTTAAAGGAATACCCAACTTGTGTGCCTTTAATAAATCATACACTCAGGGTGCAAATGTATCACTATTTATGAGAGTTGCACTATTCTCTTGATCTAATGCACCCTTAGCAATTTTATGTTACTTATCAATGATATAACTTCCCTTTGTAACTTAGGCGTGGGATCTTTATATATTTTAGCGTAAACCTCAATTTTGCTTAGTGGTTCATAAATTTTAACAAGGTAAGCAGATTGACTCATCAGAACTGTCGCTCCTCCTTTGTCCGCTTTCAAACATATCTCGCTGTTTGCCATTAACACTTTTCTGAGACGTTTTACTTCATAATTTGTTTTATATCTTGCCTCTACGTGCGCTAACACAGTTGGGGCTAAGTCTCATTCACATTTAACCTCATCATTGACTGAGAGGATAAGCGCTGTATTAACAGGCACGGTAATTCGCATTTTTTGCTGATTTCTCAATTTGGATTTCTGTAGTCAAAGCACGATTAAGAATATCAAGCAGATTCTCATAAAATTGTTTTTATAAATATTTACCACTCAATTATTTTTTATAGAATTAGTCTTAACTATGGTATATCTAATGATGTCCGAATTCACTAAATTTCTGCCATTTCTGAAACTGAACTATTTATCTCTCTATTACGTACGCTAAAAGTAAAATCCTCTATTAAAGGAAAATTAATTTGAGATCTTTCGCGTTCAAAAAGGAAATTAACATACATTTTATTTTAGTTTTCTCTGTAAATAGTTCACATTTGCGTTTTTCAAAATTGTGAATCAAACTATTCATTATTTTCAAAATTACCTCATGTATAATAGACGAACCTTAAGCAATTAAATGAAATGACAGTTTAAATTTAAACTTTTAGGAATGGCCCAACGTTTCAACCCGTTTTATCCAGAGTAAAATTAAAGACTGGATGCAATCTCTCTTTTCGGCACAATAGGAGCCATGTAATCTATTACCTGACGTGAAACTAGTTTTGTTTTTAGCCACTTAATTCACTGTCTTTTTAGTTATATTTATTCATATATATATTGATATAAATGTTGCAATTGTAACAGTCTGCTAGTTTCTAATTAAGACAGTAAAATTATAATCTCATGCATATTCGTTTCGTGCTTACTGGCAACTCATCAGTAGGAGCCGGTATTACGCACTTTAACCACTATATATTTGGGTGAGGAATGTGGGATAATAGGACGGTAGAATCTCCTAGAAGAATGTGTAAACATGCAGTAATAAAGCTAACATTATATAAAGTCTCGACAATGCGATTTCAACGCTAACTCACTATATATAATATATATATAACGAGTCTTAAAGGATACTAAAACTATGGCTATTGTGTTAGTAACCGATACCAACATCATAGTACCGATAAGTTACATGGTACTAACACTATGGTTTTTGAGTTGGTACATGGTACCAAAATGATAGATATCAATGTATGCTATAGTACACCGACATTGAGAATTACAAGTTTTTCTGAACACCTGTTACTCCAGTAAATTCATACACTAGGGCCTTCATCGATATCAGTTATCACAATTAGCGGTAAGCATGACATCATTCAATTCAATATATAACAGTTAAATGCTGTTTTTTTGCGGAGTATGCTTTCTGCTCATGCTCTCTTTGGTGTATCCTTCTGCTCACAACTGAACTAATTTGTTACTAGGTTTGCAACACCTAATACATACTTGCATATATATTAGATCTCCGCAACAAACAGTATTTAACTGTTATATATTGAATTGAATGATGTCATGCTTACCGCGAAATGTGATAATTGATATCGATCAAAGCCAGAGTGTATGAATTTACTGGAGTAACATTTGTTAAAAAATAGTTGTAATTCTCAATGTCGGTGTACTATTGCATACATTGATATCCATCATGTTGGTACCATGTACTGACTCGGAAACCATAATGTTAGTACTATGTACCTTTTCGGTACTATAATGTTGGTATCGGTTACTAACACAATAGCCATCGTGTTAGTATCCTTTACAGACTCGGTATATATATTATATATATATATATATATATATATATATATATACATATATATATATATATATATATAATATATAGAGTGAATTAGCGTTGAAGTCGCATTGTCAAGACTTTATATAATGTTTGCTTGCCTACTGCAGGTTTACACATTCGTCTAGGAGATTTTACCGTCCTATTATTCTACATTCCTCACCAAAATATAAAGTATAAAGGGCGTAATACCGGCCCCTACTGATGAGTCGTCAGTTAGCACGAAACGAATGTGCATGAGATTATAATTTCTGTTCATGCTGTCTTTGGTTTAGCATTCTGGTCATAATTGTACTAATTTGTTACGAGGTGCGCAATACCTAATACATACTTGCATACATATTAGCTCTCCGCAACAAACAGTATTTAACAGTAAAAATAATTATTAATTCCTTGATAAATTATATATTGAATAATAGTTTATTATGCAAACTTCATTAACTTTATAGAATAGTCCAGGAGAAAATAAGCCATAAGATCTTTATGTTATTTGTTAGCACGAATCGCGATAAGTTTAAATAAACTTGCCCACAGAGAGGCAAACTTAGTTACATGTTAGATAATGTTTGGAGCGTAGAACAATTATATATGCAATTGTGTATTAGGTGTTGTGCACCTATTAAAAATTTAGTTCAAATATGACCAGAAGGATAAACCAAAGACAGCATGATAGAAAAGTATAATCTCGCGCACATTCGTTTCGTGCTTGTTGGCGACTCATCAGTAGAAGCCAGTATTACGTTCTTTACCGACTTTATATTTTGGTGAGCAATGTAGGACCGTCCTACTTTCCAACATTCCTCACTCAAATATATAGATGGTAAAAGGCGTAATACTTGCTCCTACTGATGAGTCGCCAGAAATAACGAAAAGAATGTGCGCGAGATCGTACTTTCCGTTCATGCCGTCTTTGGTTTATCCTTCTGGTCATATTTGAACAAATATTTTACTAGGTGCGCACCAACTAATACAAAACTACAAACCTAGTTACCGTTTTAGAAGTGAGGAATTTAAGCAAACAAAAATGACTGTTACAGAAAAAATCAAATAATTAACGAATATGAAGACTATTTAATTTAGCCTAATGACAGTCAGTACATTTGAAAGCCAAACCGCAAATTGTTTTTTGTACATAAGTGAATAAAAATGACCATAAATTTGCTATGATAGATCACTCATCGCAAAAATTGACGTCATCTACGTCAAGATTAAATCGGCTCCTGGACGGAGTGTTGATCTCATTCCTTTTATGCTCTGACGTACTCGTTGACTCTTGACATAATGATGGTCCTTACTCTTGATCATAACCTCATCCCGTTTTAATTAGTGTCCAATTCAGAATCTAAAATTTTCATTTAAATCGACCAACGGACACTGGTTTATAAGCAATTATGTTTTGGGTGTTGCTAACCTAGTAACAGATTAGTTCAGTTGTGACCAGAAGGATAAACCACAGACACAATGAACGAAAATAATAATCTCGTGCTGTAGAGGCCCTTTGGTCATTACCAGAAGAGAGACTCTGAGATGCCAGTTCGCTAGATGTCCTAATATTCACAGTAGAGTCTGAAATGCCTACATTGTTATCTGTGTCAATAAGATTTAAATCCATTAGGTCCTGCCCTAAATGAAATACATCTTCTAATTTAATATCGGCATTCATGATCAAGAATTATGATACTTAAATTGACACTTACTTGAGGCGTTTGGAAGGTGAAAGTTGGAAAGCTATATCTTCAGCAATAATCTGCTTTGAAGTGTACGTGACCCACAATAATAAATAAATTACCTGTTCCAAGACTCCTCCTCAGTGTTATATTATATCAGAACACAAGGCAAGTGTTGAAAGATGTTTATTGAATAATGTTGTAATCATTTATTATGGAGAGAAATGTTAAAATGCAGCAAACGAAAATCTACAACCAGCTCGGAAGCACGATACTCAAAAACTGATAAATGAACGATTCGTAAATAGTTAACTTCGTCATTTGTTTACTAAAATAATTAAACATAGTTTATAGAAATGTCATTGCTTAGTGCTACGTTTGCATAGCAACGCAACGTGTAAATAATGTCGGAGGAAATATCTTCCTCTACAGTGCGCACTCGTTTCGTGCTTACTGGCGACTTATCAGTAGGAGCCGGTATTACGCCCTTTACCCACTATATAGTTGGATGGGGAATTTGGAAAAATTGGACTGGCTTATAATTTCCGTTATAACTAATCACAAAGTACTTTGCACCGCGCTTAATTTTCGTGTGGAGTCCGGTATCCTCGGGCTTCAATTTCGACTGAACAGCGTCAATTCTGGCGCTGGCTTGCTCAAAAGTATCTAAAGCTATTGAAATGCACGCTGTCGCGCGCAGACTATTTAAAACTAACTGCAGCTTTTTTGCAACTTATGCCACCGGTGGTTCGTAACTAACATCAGAACTGCGCATTAAATCTGCTGGGAGTTGTGAACAGTGACCAAATTTGACCTGACGATTTAATGACGATTTAATGCAATCGCGCTAGCTTGATCACATAAAATGTGGTACTAAAAACAATGCAGTACACCAATCGGAATGTTAGCAAGACGCGCATAGCACCACTTTTAACTCGTGATGTAATCATTCTACTAGACCGTAACACTTAGTATTGAACGCTGTAGTTTATAATCACATCGACTCCCAGAAACTGTAAGTTATGTATGAACATACGTATCACTATCATTTTACCTTGGTCAGCAACTTCTACCACTGGTACTCCAAATCTTGACACTCAATGTAGCAAGAAGACACCAGTAATGGACGTCAAAACTTAACCGGTTTGTACTATCACATAAAGCCATTTTGTATGTCGATCAATCATTATCATGCAAGAAATTCAGGGAGGGCAATTATGTCAACAAGGATAAATCTAAAACGAGCATTAGGTAGCTCGAAACGGCCAAATTCTAAATGTTTATGACGAAAGAATTTTGAGATTTGACATGGCCAGTGTGCTTTGCCCATTCGGTAATATCTCGTCAAATTGTCAGCAAAAGAAGCGTTCTTAGAACAACTTTCTCATACCATCCGAACCAGAATTACTTAGATTGTGGTATTCATAAAATGCCTGGGAGCCAAATCTTACTGTCAAAATCTCCTTCAATGTGTGCTGACATCCGTACCGCCTAACGAGTAATTAGCAACTCGGTTGGGGTACATTCGTCTCTATCCTGTGAGTTCTTTGCTTGTTTGTCGTTTCGTCTGAGTATCTTTCCATAGCGACTGTTTAGCATTCTGATGGACTATTAAATTTATTTCAATATGAGATAAACATTCAGCCACCACATTATCTTTGCCTTTCACATAACTGCTGATAAAGTTGAACATACTGAGGTGGATCATGTGTCGAATTACTCTTTGCGGATAGTCTTGCGAACCTCTCTGTGACACGTCCACAAACGATATATTGACTATCTTCACGGTGAAGGGAAAAAACAGGAGATATCGTTCAAATCAAGGTTGGAGTCTTGCAGAGCAAGAAGTTCTCTTTCCATTGCCAAGTATTTCTTTCTTGCAGCACTCAGGTTTCAGGATTGCGTTACACAATAGAACTCTTGATTTATTGTTGCGCCCGGAGGTAAATCAGATTCGTCGGTTGAGTGAACGGCATGAACCATTTTATGTTGTGCAATTAGACCTTTTATTTATTTAAACATTAGCTGGTCGTTTGCTTCCCAGCACAAACGCGAGTTGGACTTAAGCAACTTTAACTCTTGGAGATGTCTTGTCATATGTGCTTGTGGTTACGCCATCATAGGAATAAAGGACCTGTAATAGTTTTACACGTCAAAAAGGTGTCGCACTTTTTTTTATTTTTTGGTGCGCGAAACTTTTTGATAACCTTGATCATATCTTCAAGGGTAATTATTATGCCACGTTTGATCGAGTTACCTAGGAATTTCAATTGCTTTTGTGCCAAAACGTATTTTTTCATGTTCAAAATGAAATCAAACTGATCAATACGACAGGGGGTCTCTTCGATGTCTGCTAAATACTGTTCTAAATCACCTGATGCTATTATTTCATTATCAACGTAAGAATAGGTACGTTGAAGTTTCCGTAAAACTTCGTTCGGGAATCTCTGAAATGTCTGTGATGCATCGCAAAGACAAAAGATCATATGCGTGTATTCAAATAACCCAAACGTGGTAATTAAAACTGCTTCCGCGACACTTTCTTCGACGAGTTGAATCTGATGGTAAGGTATCTTAAAATCAAGAACTGTAAACAATTCACGATGAGCTATTTCATTAATAATATCTTTGGCGTTATTTATCAGATAACGATCTGGAATTGTGACATTGTGTATGGCACGACAATCACCATATAAACTCCAATCACCAACGTGTTGCCTGATTTGCATGTGTATTGGTGATATCCATAGACTAGAGCTAAGACGAATAATATCGTCCTCCGACATCTTAGCAGAAATAGCTTTGGCAGCCTGTATTATTTTTATTATCTAAAGGTCAAACACTGACGAAGATTGGCGGGCCATTGTTTGCTATCTATTTCCGCGTAGTTAATCTGGCTGGACTTATACGGTCGAGCATTCTGTTATTCATGATCATCGGATATCTACTGACGATCTCACGTACTCGTGGATGAGTGGCCTCGATCGAGTCGTTGATCCTGAGTGAAAAATCAAGGCGATCGTCACTATCACCAAAGAAACGCACACTTAAATTCGTAACTTGTTCGATCATGGTACATTTGACTGTATCAATGATTAGTCCATACTTTGCCAAAACATTTAGTTCTATTAAGCAACATGGCACGGCCGCGACGAAAACGTTCCATGGGAATAACCAACATAGGCTGAGTGAAACTCTGATATTTGCCAAGGCATGTTGTTTTATTGATTGGCCGTCGGCGGCCTTTAACTTTAAATTTATCCAGCATTCGACCGGAATATAAGCGGCACTAACAGTATTGTAGCACCTAGATCAACCACAACCGCCACCCGCGATAATGCATCTGTAACAACCATTAACAACGCGGTAAAGTGCCTGTGAGCCATCGTGAAAAGTTACACACAATACCACATTGACACGTTTTCTGGAAATTTCTAGTTCTGTGTCCTCATATAAAAAGATTCAAAACGCTTATTAGGACTGACGGTGGGTGACTGGTTGTTTTTCTGGAAACTGATCAGTATACATTACTTTACTAACAATATGATGAAGGACCGCAACGCTGCGCTTGGTTTGATGATGGCAAGGTACCGGATGGTCGTTGCAATGACTAACGGGAACGGTGCCGTCAATGCGATTACAGACCGAAACCCTTCATATAATGGTTCTAAATTATTGCTTTGTGATGAGACAATACACTCGTCACCTGACAATGAAATTTCTTAATTTCTGCCGTAAGTGAGTTATAACTATCTAATTAACTACCTGACAAGCCTAAAATACCGGTAATTGATTGTTTAGACATCTTATCACCACACAGATTCATAACTAAATTTTGGAGTACTCACAATTCAAACGAAGTTTAGAAGCACAATATTTGTGAATAATTCACAAATAAGCTTTCAATGCCTTTTAAATATAAAATTTTAAATGTTAAAAATTATGAACAGTAAATTGGTTGTTAAAAAAAGAAAGCAATTATGATCTCATATAAAGGAAAATCAGATTTTAAATTCTTATGCGCAAGAAATATTTAAGTTGAGCTTTAGAAATAGCTTTAAAAAGTTTTAAAAATTTCACGTAAACTATTTTTATGATTAACGACAGTACTTTAAAAATTTTACACTTAAACACCATACAATTTAATTGTGCGTGAACAGAACGTTTTACAACAATATTTAGCTTAGATTTTATATTCCACATCTTATTAAGACTGTAAAACTAATTGTATTAGTTCCAAGATAAATTATATATTAAACAAAAGTTTACTATGCAAATTATATATAGTATATTCCAAAAGCGAATTAGTCCCAAAATCTTAAAGTTCGTTGTCGACACGAAAGACAACAAGCACATTTCAATATGCCCGCATCCCGTCAAACTTATTTACCGATTAAAAAGTGAAGAAATAAAACAAACGAAAATGAATTATCTAGAAAAAACACATAATTGACGAAAAATAAAACAATATTTTATTAGCGCTACGAACATCAATAAACTTGACTGTTAAATTGAAGACCTGTGTTTGTATATATAGGATTAATTAGCGTGTCTGACTAAAAAGTTAAATTAATATCTTAAGTCCTTTTGTTGGTTTTAATTTCATTTATCTTTTCGTTCACGCTTCATGCTTATTTCAGTAATTGTACAGGGAAAATCAGTTAGTGATAAAACTGTTTAAGCACCGCTAAATCTTGTCGTTGAAATTATTTCACAAACATTTGCCTTTTCCTATAAAATAAATTTCGTATCAAATTTCGTTTATGAAAATTAAGACTGTACTTTCATAATGAATGTACTTTCTAATCCACATATGCTTTTTGAATATTAGCCTATTTAAACTGCAAACTTTCTTCATCAATACCGATACGTCATTGAAGTGTAATGCGTTAGACTGCCCGATTGTGCGCTCGCAATTAAACTAAATATAATTTTATACGCTTGTAATATATGTAAACCTGTCTTCTTATTCTACATATCTATGAGTGATTATGAAGTTGTTATCGACATAACCAAGATATATACAGCTGTAATTTTAAATAAATGGATGCAATTTATAGTTTATATATATATATATATATATATATATATATATATATATATATATATATATATATTCAGTAGTCAGGCAGATGCTGTGAGACAGTGACAAACGGCGCTATTTGATCAAATGACATTCAAATACTTGACTTCAACATAAATGAATATTAAGAAAAGCATTTTATTTCGCCATATGAAATTTTCATGCTAACTCACAATGGTGAATATCAAAAGACATTCAATGTTTAAAATTATTAAATAAAAATATGTTTCGTATAAACTTTCTAACTGAATAAAGCGCATGCTTCGTATTTACGTAAACAGACATATCTCGAAATCGCTGGGCAGTCGACTACAACGAATATCCTTTCGAGCTTTATCCACGATTCTTGTCTGGTATCGCTTCTTTCTACGGCGCCGATGTAATACGTCAAATGGCCATTGGCACCGCGTTCGTACACGACTTCCGCATAGACGACTGTGTTCTTGGCATTACACTGCAGAAACTCGGCATCACTCCACAATCAATGCCTGGTGTTAGCTATAAAACGGCCAAAACTGTCCAAGAGGCATCAAGACTTATTTTGCTTCCACTTATAAACTATGAAAAGCTTAATTTGGGACAGAATGTTAGCCACACAAAAGTTAATTAGCCATTCTAAAGGCACGACCGGTTTTCAAGTTACCATATGGCGCAAAATAACGTTGTGTGATTTCGTTAAAATTTTTCAAAGCCAAAATGGCACCCAATTGTTTCAGTTATTTTAAAAGCATTGACTTGCACATCTTGAAAATGAGATAATTACGTTTGCTGAAAGTAACTCAGAAGCGTTTGTTAACTGAATTTAAATATCAATTCATGAAGATTAAGCAGTCTATATTTATCAAAGTGGGTGATGGAACTTATCTACATGTAGTCATTGGTATTTAAAGAGATAGGCACTCAGATTCAAAGTAAATTTTTATTAATAATACATTCCTAACAAGCATCGATTAAAGTTGACACTGTTTTACTCCAGATTTTATCATTACTGAAATGTAGAATTCAGTTTATAAATTTACAATAATACGAGTTAACTACGTAAGAATATTTTTATAAATTATGCAAATTTGAAATATTTTCTGATTTAAATTTGCTTGCATTTTAATAAGCATATGCAAATTTCATGCCGGAAAATAAACACGTGGTCAGTTAAGAGCTCAACATAAGTCTATTATGTTTAGCATTTATCATAGTTATTGAGAAATGACGGAGCTATAAGTTTTGACATTCTCTATCCGCAATTAAACAAACGAAATAAGGTTTAGCATGAAATTAAGCGAATTACTTTCAAATATACATAATTTTCTTTTTGCTTGTAGTCGTGCGTGTGTTTGCGTATGTGTGTGGTTTGGATAATATCTATTCATTTTATGTGTGCGAAAATTCAAATTATATAAAGTTTAGGTTTTTTAATAATCTACTCAGTCCATATAAATTTATTCACTAAAACAATTTTGATTTGGTATAGAAAGACGAAAAAATTGGCTATCCATAAGAGTTGTTTAGTAAATTTCGTTCCCGATAAAATCATGTCAAGAATTTCAGAATATTTCTCAATTAACGACCAATATGTTCTTTTTGAGCCTCAAAAAGTTTAAAATGAAGTCAAAAATAATTCAATGAGTCAGATTTTACTCACTTAGCGCGTTAATGGCATTGCACATATGCTTTGTTGTTTGTTTGTGTTTTTTTAATCAAGAAGATATTTATTCTAATTGTTATATTAGGAAAGGTTTCAAAAAATACATGCACTTAGCTTCGAAAATTTTATTAACGTGATAATTGACTCACCAAGCCAAATTAATAAATATTGCTTGGGTTTATAGGTTTGGAACATGATCCTAGTTCATTTGGTATGAAAATTCATCAGAACGTCTTGATTTCAGTGATTGATTAAATTTTCATTATGAGCCTGGATTGTTAACGCGGTTAAAAGCAGTTGGCACAGTACAAAATGGAAAATTAATTTGTCAATAAACTAAACTGTTAAGTGTTTGATATAGCAAAGTTGATTATCATTGCTGTGACATATTAATAAATATTCAATTTACTAACCTATGTGGCTCCTGCTCCGGATTCTATAACAATTTATGTAACAGGAATGAACACATTTTAAAGTAAATTTATTGACTTACATTTATTTGGTAACCAACCATGTTTATTTGTGGATAGTTAATCATCGTCTAGTACAGTAACTTGCCTAGACTTTAAAAGCTTAGTCATAAAGATAATTAAACCATTATCTAAATTCAAGCTAAAGTCACACAAATAATTTATAAATATTGAGATATTTATTATTAAGTATAATTTCTACCAGTATCGACTGCCAAATGATTAATGATTGTCTTATACATTTAAAATAATTATAATCAAATAATTGCATTATTACTCTAGTAATGCATGCGACGAAGACAGACAGCAAAATAACCTAACACAACCGTCTAAGACTTGTCAATCTTTGAGATGTAAGACTGTAGATTTTTTTCCATTTTTTAACAACGGTACATTGCGCCACCTTTTACATTTTATTGTGTATGCTTAGAACGAGGGGATGTTCCAGGGCCTAATCTGCTACAATTTATTTTTCAATATATAACTGTTTATATTTCAACAAAATGAAATATCATTACCATATGTGACATAAGGTCGGTTTTAGAAAAACAGATCAATTATGGCTAGTTAGAACTTTAAATCGAAAGTAAAACAAAACAGGATCCAACTGACGGACAGGCTGGAAAAATATGCTTATATAGCTGAAAAGGCCAGACAATGTTCGACGTAGCTGGTGTAATGGATGCGCTACATTACTATGAAACAATTACCCTCGGATTCAAATCGAATATGTGGAAATTCTGGCGGTTTATAGTTGATTTCAAAATCTTTTTCTTGTTACTAAATATGAATATATTTTTTAAATTTATAAATGTTTAAACAATATTCCACAAAAATTTTAATAGTTCATAACTTCAGCCTTAGCAGTAAACAACGAAAATTATATTACATTTTTTTCACTGGTAAACCCTGAATGACTACAAGAGAACTATTGCATCATCCTCAGCACCAACGCTAATATTATCCAGTGCAACCTGCAGGATAATTGGACAGTTAAATTTAGCGCAGATATCTTTAACTCTAAATGAAAAACTTTTATAACGAGTGTATTTCAATAAGAATACTTTTAATGAAAACGTAAAACAGATTTTCGCGAGAACCAATTGGAGAAGCATTCTCACTAAAAATGATCACAAATCTGTCTAAATACAAAGTCATTTAGTTAAATGGTGACTAAATTATTTCTGTTACTTCGTAATAATTTTCATGTGATACTATTGCAAGCGAAATATTCTTGAACGCCGATGAACATTTTTTGAGCTTTATTATTCTCGTATATCCAACGACAATTTATCGAATTATGCTTTCAATATTATCAAAAACACTCTTAAGCTATATTCATATCAGCTTTACCAATTCAATTGTGGTGTAACTTAATTATTTTAAAGATGTATACTTTTACTCCTTGAATTTGGTACCGACATAAAAATGGGCTCAAAATTACTTTAATTAAAGCATAATAAAATGATAGTTAACAGCTGATAAACTATAAGCCAATGAGCTTTAGAGAAGTACACTATCAGTCGCTTGACTTTGTACGTTATATGTGCAATATATTTTGATTGTATATATGATTTTATATTTAATTTAGTGAATCAAATTGTTCTCATTTTGTCGAATTATTCGACAGGCTTCTCTATACTTAAAAGGATGACACAAATGCAAAATTGGGTTTTTTAAAATTACCTGATCTGTATTGTGACTTTAAAGAATAAAAAATTGCAAAACTGGATTTTTTTAAAATTTCCCGATCAGTGTTGTGACTAACAAAGGATTAATTCGAATTTATTTTTCTCATTGTTGATATTTCGGATGACAATGGTGGCATCCTTTTTTGGTCCAAAGTATATCACATGATTTCAAAAGAAACTAATTAGACAAGTGAGATAGTTCCGATAATCATATCATTTCTACTTTTGACAGACCATTCACCAGATAAAAAATCCATGGAATGTGTGGGTGGTGATAATAATTATTGATTTGAATAAAATTCGCCAGCTACATAAGCACACCGATCTCATTGTATTAAACCAGCCGCAAATCAAAAAAAAACTACCGCCAATCACATGTACTGCCACGATATGAAACCACAGTAAAATCAATAGAGCACGACGGCAAACTGACTAGCGAGGATCAAACCGCAGTAAATATATAAAGGAATAACAATTAAATATGTGGCTCACCCTCGTAATTATATATATATATATATATATATATATATATATATATATATATATATATTGCGCTGGACTCAAAATGTCGTTTGCAAAATTTCTCTTCGGTCAAGAATATTAACATTTTGCAGCTTTCTCCACATTTCAATGATTATTACAATTAAACAATAATAAATTGCGCGAGTGGTGGTAACAATTTTTTATTTTGTTCAAGTTGGCGTGCTTAATGAAAGCACAAATGCCAATGTATTTAACCAGACACACAAAATAGAAAAAATCGAGGTCAGTCACTCGTACCAGCGCGTTCCAACATTTGAACCGAGGTTGCGAGCTTGATAATAAGACCAATCCCATTGTATTTCACAAGTCGTACAACATAGAAAAACTAATGTTAGTCATACATACTGACGATTTTTGAAATACCATGGTCATTAACAGAGCACGACGTTAAAATGTCTGGCATGGATCAAACCGCAGTGCATATATCAGAAAAGTAAAATTATATATGCGGCTCTCACCCATCGTAATTTTACATATATTGCGCTAGACTTAAAGTGTCGTTTCCCCAATTTCAGTGCGTATATAAGAATGGCTCTCACTCCTAGTAGTTTTAGATTATTTGCAATGAACTGGAAATATCGAAAGCAGAATTTAAATGTATCCCGCAACATAATTTATTTCACCCCCCCTCATATATATATATATATATATATATATATATATATATATGAAATTAAGCAATCACTGAACGCGCATGATTGGTGATAATAATTATTTATCTGAATCAAGTTTGCGAGCTTAATGAGAACACCATTCCGATTATATTAAACTAGTCACACAACATAGCAAACCTACCGTGAGTGAAACGTATTGACGCGTTTCAACTGTCAATGACAATTATCAGAGCACGACAACAAATCAACTAGCGAGGATCAAATAGTTATGCATATAAAAACAATAAAAAATTATATATGTTACTCTAATCGCAAGGTCTTTTAACGTATATTTTGTTGGACAGGGAATTTCGGCTGCACAATATCAAAGCAGTCACGAACGTTAAACTTTTGCAGCTGTCACTAAATTTATACAGGTAATACAACTAAACAATCATTAGTCTCGCTGCTAGTTATAATAATTATTTTGTTGAATTAAATTTGCGAGCTTAATAATCTCATTGAATTTAACTCGTCTCAAGACATTGCAAAACTACCGCTAGTCACACGTACTGACGCATTTTGGGATTCCATGATCATCAACGGAGCTCGACGGCGTACTGACTAGGGAGAGTCGAACCACAGTGCATATATAATGAAAGCAAATTTAGATATGTTACTCTCACCTCTAGTAGCCTCGCATATATTTTAATTGACTGTAATTATCGGTTGCACAATTTCAATGTATTCACAACTATAATTTTTGCAGCTATTCTTACACACACACACAGATATATATATATATATATATATATATATATATATATATATATTCTTTGAAATGCGAGCTTTAATAAAATTCATTGTAATTTGCACATAGGAAGGGTACAATGAAATATATATATATATATATATATATATATATATATATATATATATATAGACAATAAAATTAAACAATAATTGATTGCGCGAGAGGGTGTAAATAATAAATTATATGAATCAAGTTTGCGAGTTTAATAAAAACACTAATCCGATTGTATTTATCTAGTCGCACGACATAGCAAAACAACGTACAGTAACATCTTCCGACACGTTTAGACCTTTTATCATCATCATCACAGTAAAACAGAAATCTGACTAGCGAAAAACAAATGGCAAAGCATGTAAAAGTAAAGTAAAATTGTATATGCAGCTCTCACTCCAAGATATTGTACGTATATATTGTTGGACTGAAAATGCTGGCTGCAGATTATCTATGCATTCACAAACAATTATTTTGGCAGCTTTCGACACATACTTTCAATTTATACAAATAAACAAGCACAGATTGCGCATTTTGTGATAATAATTATTTAATTTCTTAAAGTTTGGGAGTATTATAAAAACAGCAATCCCATTGTATGTAACCAGTCGCACAACATAGCAGAACTTCCTTCATTCCAAAGTGCTGACGCGTTTCGACGTTCCATGATCATCACCAATGCACAACATAAATCTGACTGGCGAGGATCTAACCGCAGAACAAAAAATTTCGTTCTATCATCTGCGACATTCAGCGAGAAGTTGAGCACACTTATTGTTATAATAAATATATTGTAATAAATCTTATTTTAACATTATGACCAACATTGATAGGATTGAGGATGAAAAGAAATTAGCAGGAGGACTTCAGAAATTTAGTTTAAAAGATAGTTTTGATGGGTCAATTGTTCCAAATTAGATGATCATACCGCATATATGGATTATCCGAGCCTGGCATCTAAGATGATCTCTTATGGCAGTGACCAAATGGCTGCTAGACTTAAAATGTCAAATGCAGAATTTTACTTCATTCACAAACACAAATTTTTGGAGCTATCCCAACATAAATATATTTAGTATTATCGAACAATACTTGATTGCGTGAATGGTGGAAATAATAACTTATGTGAATCAAGTTGGCGAGCTCGATAAAAAGACCAATCCGATTGTATGTAACCAGTTGTTGAAGAACATAGGAAAAGAACAGGCAGTCACATATTATGACGCGTTTAGAACAAACTGTAAATAATATAAGAGGAAAGGAAAACCATATATGCGACTCTCACACAAAGAATTTGTTCGTACATTTCGTAGGACTGGAAATGCCGACTGTATTTTTCTTGCTGTCACGAACTATAACTTTTTTCAGCTTTCGACACATATACATGGGTAATGAAATTAAAACACGACCGATTTTTCGTTTTGTGATAATAATAATAAATTATTTGATTAAAGTTTGCGAGCTATATAATAACAGAATTATTATTGTTTGTTATCAGTAGCACAAATGGCAAAACTACTGTTAGTCAGACGCACTGCCGCGTTTCAACCTTCTATGATAATCAACATAGAACGACGGCAAAATTACTTGCGATAATTAAACCGCAGACAGATTCGTGTCATTTTTTGTGGATGTCCTAATTTTTATGCACAACCAACGTAGTGAAACTGAAGTGTCAAAGATTAATTTACAATTTACATGTTTCATACTCTCTATGCAAAATTACGCAATTGAAATCACCTTAGCATTCTAGGTTGGTGGATCCAGTAAATAATATACACTATTCATAACCTCACGTCGAAGTTAGTGATAAAAATTAGAAAACAATCGAATTATGCACCAATGAAATTTCACTTAAACAACTCCAGTTGTACTTAGACTGGTTTATTTAATAGCAGTTGTTGTCATATCATTAAACAGGGCACATTCAATATGTGCATGTGTGTGTGTGCACATTTAACTAAAAAATATTCATTTAATTATATTTAATAAACCAACCAAAGCATTGAAGCCGCAGTTATTAGAAGTTGACACCCATTTGCACGCGCTAAACTAATTATTCTATTCTTAACATTTGAAATGGAGTAATATCAGAGTGCAACTTAGACTGGCTACGTTTCATATGTTTTGTTCGTCATTACTTTGCAACCTACTGATATTTTAAATGATTAAGTTCTATTTTACAGTTAAACATATGTTTAGTAATATAAAGTTCTTAAATTGCCACCTGAACTCCTTTTGGCGAAGTCGACATATTCTTAATCATTTATTGTATGCACGGGTGCTGAAAACATTTATTTAAATTTCTTTAAACCATAAGTTCAAACTAACCATCCACATTCTGTCATTACAAAACAGACGCCCCTTTACATGTGGAGGTTGTATTGAAATGAAAATTTATATAGTATCCATTTCATATGCACAGAGAAAAAGAAATTTATCAGATACAAGAAACGTTTCTTTCTCATATTCTTCTCAAGTATCTACAAATGAACATCTCTTTATATATAAACTGAAATGCCAAACAAAATAGAAATATATAAACATGGAGATAGAGTGAATTAATGGAACAACCAATCAACTGCTTGAATCAACTCCAGTTCAAGCACAACGCCTGAACATGCTTCTTCTGCTTACATAATCCTGCCTGCAATTTTTTTATCCGTAAAGCTTCGTATTTGGCTAACTCCCTTCTGTTATAGCATTTAGTTAAGATTTTAAATGCTAAGTCTGGATAACATACATGTGAGTTTTCAACGATGTGTTGCGCAATTGCAGACATGTATTCACCATTTGATTTAAAACAGGTGTTTAAGTTTAAACTTTCTCTCATTTGAGTAATAAACCGGCTTGAGTAACGCAGTAATGATTCCAATCGTTTTCTTTCTTGAACAATATGTTTTGTCTGACGAGACCGGCAGCCATGCCAGTAAGTGATGAGTTCCCAATAAGACGAAACCGGTCTACTGGATGAATTTCCTTTGGATCGCAACCTTGATTATAGTAATTCTTATCAGCACCCTCTCAACCAATGTCCTTTTAATTATATAAATGTTCACTTCAATACAACTTCCCCATGTAGGTTTGAGTCTGTTCCATTATGACAGATTTTGGATGGTTATTTGGAACTCTGAGTCTAAATTGGTGTCATATGAGCTTCACGTAAAATAAAAATACAAAACGAGTTACATTAGTTAGTATATAACTAAAAATTGTGTGTGGTGTGTGGCAGAGTGGCTCAGTGGTTAGAGCACCAGATACCGAAGCAGACGTGCCAAGATTCGAGCCCTGTCCGCGAAAAATTCTGGCCAGTACGTGATGAGCTCCCCATTAAGGACGACACCGGTCTACCGGAAAAATTACTATAATCAAGGTTGCAAACTTAGTATAAACACCTGACCCATTAATTACTTATATATGTCAGTATAAAATAAGAATTGTATAGAGTAGAAAAGGCAATTCATTCAGTAGACCGATTTCGTCCTCATTGGGAACTTATAATGTACTGGCCAGAACTTTCCGCGGACAGGGCTCGAACCTGAGCACGTCTGCTTTGGAATCAAGTTTTCTAACCACCAGTACGTGAAGAGTTCCCACTAAGGACGAAACTGGTCTATCGGATGAATTGCCTTCTCTACACTGTACAATTATTACTTTATACTGACATTCGTATGTAAATAATTGGTCAGGTGCTTATATCAATATCTCAACCTTGATTATAATTCCAGTCAAGTTCAGTGTATGCAAGACTGCTAGAGGTGAGAGCCGCATATCTAAATTTGATTTCCATATATATTCAATGTGATTTGATCCTCGCTAGTCAGTTTGCCGTCGTACTCTTATGATGACCATGGAAGGTCGAAACGCGTCAGTGCGTTGCAGCTGGCGATAGTTTTGTTATGTTGTTCGACGACTGGTTAAATACAATGGGATTGGTGTTTACTTCAAGCTCGCAAACTTGATTTAAAGAAATATTAAAAGTTATCACTGCCCGCGCAACCGTTATTCGTTTAATTATACTGGATAAATTTTCTTTTCTACACTATACAATTCTTAGTTTATACTGACTAATGTATGTATCAAGATCGTAACCTTGATTATATTTATAGAAATTTTCTGTGTGTTTTTGGTTAATCCATGCATCCTTCGTGTAGATTATTCAACTGGTTTGAGCTTCTGTGCACTAGCCTCATCAATTAAACCTGCATCTCTCAAGATCTTAATTTCATTTATAACTTTGCACTCCTCTCTGTCTATTTAAACTGATTTATCAACTGGACCCGTGAATTTTCACAGTCATTCAGTACATTTTTCGTCGATTGTAGGTAGTCGGATTTGTCCATTATGACAACTAGCTTGATTTCTGCATTTCTGCTACTACCTTTAACTGCAGTCAAAATTTTCATTGTCAATTCATGCTGTTCTAAGCATTTGAACGATTTCAGATATGTAGCCTGAAGAAATAAATTAGCTTTATACCAATTTAATGAGAGAACAGAGCAACTTAAACACCTGTTTTAAACCAAATGGTAAACACAAGTCTACAATTGCGCATCACATAGTTGAAATATCACAGGTATGTCCTCCAATAGTAGCATTTAATATAATTACTAAATGCAATCACAGAGAGGAGTTAGCCACGCACGAAGCTTTATGGATAAACAAATTGCAGGCGGATTTATGCAAGCAGAATAAGCAACATTACGTGTTGAGCTTAAACTGAATTTGCGCACGCTACATTCTTATATTATGTAGGGCCTTTCAATTTATATATAAAGTGATGTTCATTTTTGGATGCTTGAGAAGAATATCGGAAAGAAATGGTTCCTGTATTTGATAAAATTTCTTCTACATTTTGCATATGGTAAGGGTACTACGTAAATGTTCATTTCAATACCACTTCCCCATGTAGCGTGGTATCTATACTGTAATGCCAGATTTGGGATGGTTAGTTGGAACTCCAGGTTTAAAGGGACATCATAGATCCTCTACCCTATAGGAAAGGCTAACCATAAAACATTAGTTAGTATATAACTGAAGATTGTGTGTAGTGTGCTGCAGGATGGTTTAGTGGTTAGAGAAGCAGATTCAGAATCATGTTTTTAGATTTTGTCTTGTTTAGAAAGTAAAAAATTTTGCTACTGACAACGAGACCTGTGAGTAATATATGTTGGCAATTTGCTCATTTATGTGAATGAGCTGCAGCAATTTTCAATAATTTTTTTGAGGAAGATTCCGATTTATTCTTGTTTTGAGCCTCTTTTTTGGTCTGCTGGTGTACTGGGCGTTGTAAGTGTATTGAAGTTTGTAATCAGACAATGGTGTGTAAGTCACAGTGTGGATAGATCTTCCATTAATTCGTGCAAGTGTTGTTGTTTCTTAAATACAATGGGATTGGTGCTTACTTCAAGCTCGCAAACTTGATTTAAAAAATGGTTATCACCGCCCGCACAATCAATTATTGTTAAATTGTATTGCCTATGTATGTATATGTGGCGAAAGCTGAAAACAGTTAATGTTTGTGACTGCATAGAAATTGTGTAGTCGACATTTCCAGTCAAGTTCAATGTATGCGAGACTGCTAGATGTAAGAGCCGCATATCTAACTTTGAGTTCCATGTATATTCAATGCGGTTGTATCCTCGATAGTCAGTTTGCCGTCGTACGCTTATGATGATCATGGAAGGTCGAAATGTGTCAGTGCGTGGGATTGGCGGTAGTTTTGCTATGTTGTTCGAAGACTGGTTAAATACCATAGGATTGCTGTTTATTTCCAGCTCGCAAACTAGATTAAAAGAATTATTACCACCACCCGCGCATTCAATGATTGTTTAATTGTGAAGATTTGTTGTGCTGAACACAACTCGTGCATATATCGACGGGAATTGAGTTTATGTGGCTCGAATTCTTTTCATTTAAAAATTTCAGATAGAAGATAACCTCCAAAGGGAACATTAAGTGTCATTTTGTGAGGTATTTTGCTTTCATTCAAATTGGTCTTGATTTTATTAGTTTACTTCGAAGTATGACCAATAAACAATCTTGTTAGCCACTATTCCTCAGCGCTTCACAAAGCAGGTTTATCTTTTATTCAATGTTCTTAAGTAAACAAACCCTGCGTATTCGTGTGTCCAAAATTGATTATGAGGTTCCTTTTGTAAACCATTGGTACAGTACAGGAATAATGAATATTCTGCTCAGTCCAAATTGATATTTGTGAAAAGAACTTGGGAAAGTACATTCTCGGTCTCTCGATATTCCTACATCTAAAAATGATGGTTATCTGTCTTCTCCATCTGCCAATATAACCTGGATTGCTTGATCAACCGTGTACATTTAGTGTGGTATTTTATTATTATCTTCAATCTTCCCAACGTAAATATGGGCTCCAATTATAAATGGTTTTAACTAAGGAATAATGGCTATCCCGACTGTTTTTTTAAATATAATTTGAGACAGAATAATAAAATCGAGACCAATCTGGATGAAAGCGAAATATTTTACAGAATAATGGTTAAAGTTCCCTATGAAGGTGATCTATCAGTTGAGATTTTCGAACGAAAATAATTCGAGGGACAAAACTCAGTTCCGGTCAATACATGTGAGAATTCTCTTCAACACAACAAAAATTATGGGAATTAATGAAACATATAGTCCCACTGTGTCGTCCACACCACTAACAGTACACACATGTCAATAAACCTGCAATGCTCAGTACATCGGAAGTTCAAAAATAGGCTCGTAATAAGAATAAATCAGCATCTCCCACCAAAAATGTTTAAAATGGATGCAGTTCCTTTACAAGAATGAGCTACATTTGAAAATGCAGTAATCACAGGTCACATTGTCAAAATTAAGCATTTTTCAGCTTTATATAAGGCAAATTCTGGAAAAATTCTTATGGCTGTGGAAATTATCGCAACTAATAAAATTAATCCTTGCTATTATATATTAGGTGTTGTGCAACTAGTAACAAATTAGTTCAAAGAAAACCAGAAGGATAAGCCAATGATAGAATGAACGGAAAGTATAAACTCGTACACATTCTTTTCGTGCTTACTGGCGACTCATCACTATATATTTGGGTGAGGAATGTGGGCAATTGGACATTACAATCTCCTATACGAATGTATAAACCTTTAGTTTTCAAGCTCACTTTATACAAAGTCTTCAAAAATGCGACTTCAAAGCAAAATCACTATATATTATACATGTACCGATTTTGTAAAGGGTACCAAATCTATGGCTATTGTGTCAGTACCCAATATCAACATTATGGTATAGAAAAGGAACATGATGCTAAAAATGTTTGCTAAGTCGTTACATGGTACCAACAGGATGTATTTCTATGTATGCTATAGTTCACATTCTTTTCGGCAACCATAGCGTCAGTACGATGTGCATTTTCGGAACCATAATTTTGGTATCGGGTACTTACACAATAGCCATGGTGTTGTTAACATATATTGCATATATATTAGTATTCGCCACAAACAGTATCTAAGATTAATTATTGCTTAAACGTTCAAAAATAATTTAAAAAAAGGTCAAGTTGGGCTGGAACCAAAATATCACAAACAAACTTTTAAAAGTAACAAACGTATATCAAAATTCAACACACCCAGTAATTTCGGATACGAAAACGAATTATCCTTCAGTGCGTAATATCAAGATTGACATGGCTAAGATATGATTGGTTACAAAAATGTAAAGTTATGATTGGATGAGCGCAAATATCACGAACGATTCTAGAAAAGTGGTAGAAGTAAGATTTATTAATACATTTTATTCCATGTATTAAGATTCTTGCTTCTCATATTTAAGAAGTGGTGAATTTATTAACTATCGCTGAACTAAAACAACGTGATTTCACTATATAGATATATGTATATATATATATATATATATATATATATATATATATATGTACAAATTTTTATGATATCAGAGCCACAATTTTATGGTTTGGGTAAGTTCCATCAAAATGGATTATAGCAAACCTTCTCAATATCGAATATTCCAAAAAAAGCTATATAATTTAGCCTGGAATAACCGATTTCCAAAGTGGTTGTTATTTTTAATTTCGTTAAAATTTAGCCTATTTAAAACACCATTTATTCGCAAAACTTGTCGGTTTTGTATTAACTAGATACATTGAGGTGGCTTTGAATTCCGGTTTATAATGACTTCAGATGATTTTTACTGTATTTCCGTTTAATACACATATGTGTAGGATAGCTTATTATACAAGTAGTAGAATTTAAATGATTTAAAATTATGATAGCTTTTGAGAGTAGCATTTATCTCAAGTTGTATTTGATGCAATTATTAAAATTAACAATTTTAAATTCGATCGTAGATAATTTGAAATAATCTATCAATAAATGAATGCAGCAAAAGATAATAATGCCTATAAAGAGACTAGTATTTTGTAATAGCCCCGGTCCCAATAAAAAAACAGATCATGTTCTGAAAAGTAAATGTCAGAAAAAACAAATATTATCTGAGTAGAAACAATAAAAATTAGCTTAAGTTGAATTGTAATGCCGCGTTAATCGGTTAGAAACCATGTATTGTATGTACCATAATAGCAATGTATGAGCTACATGTCAATCATTCAAAGGAACCCTATAGTTATCCGGTTTCTAGTTGTTTGTATACTTGTATTTGAATATGTCTGATGCTGTCACTCGCAGCGTCTTCAAGAAATGCACACTGGTGTCAGTGTCTTTGAATAAGTATATGATGCTTTCGTCTTTGTAGATTGAACATACTTTCCTAAGTTAGTATCGTGACAGCTGCTTTTTACCTCATGAAGCGCAGCGTAATACGTAAGTTCGACAAGAAGCGGAGAATGACATTACAGTCAGACAATGACTGTGCGATGACTCAACCAAATGAATTATAAAGCGTACAATGTAGCCCTAAATTTTTTTATGAGCACTCCATCTATGCTATAAGACTGCTGTAGCTCTTAGTCGGCACATCTGCATAAATTATTGCAGTGTATGCATTAGGTGGCAGATCGACAGTGTTGAATATAACAATCTCCTGTCAAATAACTAACCACTGACAAATATTCATTATCATAATAAATATACGATGTGTTTGCTCGTAGATCAATCTGCAAGTAAACTTTTGGAACTCTTTCAATTAAATCAAAATTTGAACTAAACTGTTGCTAAATCGATAAAATTGTTGCTGAGATTTAACGTAAAGTCACACAGGTAAATGATTTATATTTAATTCTTGAATAACGACACTATAAACAAAATATACACGGTATTATCCATGTTGAAGGAATAAAATTTGACGACACTGGAAATAAAAATCCAATAGACAATTCGAGTAATCAAGAAAATTTCCCAGTAGAGTTAGACTAAAACTTGCGGGCGGTGATAACCATTCTCTTTAAATAAAGTTGCGATCTTGATATAAACACCAGACCAAATTATGTACATAAATTTTCCAGTATAAACTAGGGAAAACTTAATGCAGAAAAGGCAATTCATCCAGTGGACTGGTTTCGTCCTACTTGGGTACCCATCGCGCATTGTCCAGAATTTGACGCAGACAGGGCTCGAACGTGGGCATTTCTGCTTCGGAATCGGGTGCTATAACCACTTAGCCAGCCTGCCGTACACTATACACAATTTTCAGTTATATACAAACTAATGTTTTTTGGTTAGCCTTTCCTGCATATAGAGACAATATGGCATTCATTTAGACCTAAAGTTCCAACTTCCTATCCCCAATCTGTCAATTTAGAACAGACACCAAGCTAGAGGTTGAAATGATATTGAAATGTACATTTATATAATTAAACAAACATAGGTTGCGCGATCGGTGATAACAATTACTTTTTAATCAACGTTGCGATTTTAATATAAAGACCTGACAAATTATGAACGTATATTTTTCAGTATAAATAAAGTATTGTATAGTGTAGAAAAGAAAATTCAGCCGCCAGACCGATTTCGTCCTTATTGTGAACTCATCACGTACTGTCATGATGTTGCCACGGACAGGGCTCGAAACTGGGCACGTCTACTTCTGAAGCTGGTGCTTTAACCACGGAGATACACGATAGCACACCACACACATTTTTCAAATATATACTAACTAATTTTTCTTGGTTAGTCTTTCTCAGGTTCGAGCCCTGTCCACGGCAAATTCTGGACAGTTCTTGATGATCTCCCAATAAGGACGAAACCGGTCTACTGGATGAATTGCCTTTATTACACTATAAAAAACTTAGTTTATACTGACAAATGTATGTAGATAATTGTTCATGTGTTTTTCTTAAGATAGCAACTTTGATTAAGATGTAATTGTTTTCACCGCCTGCGCAACCAATGTTTGTTTAATTATATAACTTCCATTTCAATGCCACTTCCCTATGTATCTGGTGTCTGTTCTAAAATTACATATTGGACATGGTTAGTTGGAACTCCATGTCTAAGGGGATCCCATATGGGCCCCACATTAAAGAAAGACCAACAAAAAAAGATTAGTTAGTATATAACTGGCAATTGTGTGTAGTGTGCGGCAGGGTGGCTCAGTGGTCAGAACGCCCAATTCCGAAGCAGACGTGCCTACGATCGAGCCCTGTCCACGGCAAATTCTGGACAGTACATGATGAGTTCCCAATTAGGACGAAATCAGTCCACTGGATGAAATGCCTTTTCTGCACTAAGCTATACCTAGTTTATACTGACAAATTTATGTACATAATGGGATTGGTGTTTACATCAAGATCGCAACTTTGATTAAAATTTATTGTTACCACCGCCCGCGCAACCAATGTTCGTTTAATGATATAATGGCCATGCAGCACAAAGTATGTTCATTGAAAATGGAAAATGCATGTGACTCAAAAGCGTATATATACTAAAATTTAATAGGATGACGAAAATTATTTTTATGAGGCTGCACGTTTCGAAACCTCACCTTCAATTAGTTCATGCTGAAATAAGTGCCAATTTCAAAAGTAACGATATTTAATTAACTCAACAAACATGGAAAGAGACTATAAATAGATATATGCGGCAAGTGTCTAATTATCGCAGAGCTCGTAATAAATAAAATGACAACAAATAAGCTAGTAATTAAAATTTCTAAATACCTACCAGGAAATAACAAATTTCATACAATCGTTCTTGAGAGAATATAAACATAAACCAATATGGTAAACTGTCATCATGTACATCATTAAACATCTGAATTGATATATATATATATATATATATATATATATATATATATATATATATATGTGTGTGTGTGTGTGTATGTGTGTGTGTGTGTTTGTTGAATATTTAAATCATGGTTGCTATCTTAATTAAAAAAATCCCAATATATGCATACATTTGTCAGTATAAACTAAGAATTGTATAATGTAGAAAAGGCTTTCATTCAGTAAACTGATTTTGTCCTTATTGGGAAGTCTTCACGTACTTCCAGAATTTGCCGTGGACAGGACTTGAATCAGGGCTCATAAATGATTCGTTATCACGAGAGATTTTGAAGATTTATAATTTACATATTAGTTAAATATTTTCAAAAATAGCAAAATAATACTTTATATATATATATATATATATATATATATATATATATATATATATATATCATATAAATATAAATGAGATAAAGTTGACTGAAGGATTATTTATATCAAGCTAGCGAAATTTGTATAAGCCTCATTCCCATTTTAGTTAACAAGTCGCACAACATAGAAAATTGTCATTCAAGTACTTTTTGAAATTTGATTGCGGAGTGCCAGCTTCATATTTTCCAATGCCGCGTTTTGCGTACGCGGATAGTAACTTTGCACCGATAGTTTTTCAAAGATCCCATTGATCACATTTTCCAATTTCGTTTTGTCTTCGATCCGAAACTTTGCCAGTAAACAAAAATGTAATAGAACCGCATTTCCATTGGGACGAATACAAACTCAGCCCGATCGAAGAAAAAACGAAATTGAAAAATGTGTTCAATCGGATCTATGAGAAACTGTCAGTGCAAAGCTACTACCCGCGTACGAAAAACGCGGCATTGGAAAATAGAAAATTGTCGTTGATCGAGTTACTAAGGCAATATTCGTGTCCAGAGGAGAAATCATAAATTACTATATATTTTGTTGCTACTCATTATTAGAAAGTAAGAAAACTAAATATCACAAAATTCTTTGGCCAAAATTTGCCGCAAACAGGGCTGGAACCTGAGGAAGACTAATAAAGAAACATTAGATAGTATATATTTGAAAATTATGTGTAATGTGCGGCAGGGTAGCTCAGTGGTTTGAGCACCAGATTCCGAAACAAACCTGCCCAGGTTCGAGCCCTGTCTGTGACAAATTCTGGACAGTACGTTAACGAGTAACAAATATGGACGAAATCGGTCTGCTGGATGAATTCCCTTTTCTACACTATATAAAACCTAGTTTATAATGAAAAATGTTTGTACTTATTATAGTAAACGTTAACACCGCTCGCGCGCCCAATGTTAGTTTAAGTATATTAATGTTCATATAAAGTTGTCGACAACGAGACTTCAAAGTCAACTTATTTGATATGATATACACCGAGCCTGCAAAAGGTATCAAGACAACTGACTTCAAAATGCCGATATGCCAGTATGTATTAGGTTTTGCGAACCTAGTAACAAATTAGTTCAGTTGTGACCAGAAGGATAAACCAAAGGCAGCATGAACGGAAAAGTATAATCTCATGCACATTCGTTTCGTGCTTACTGGCGACTCATCAGTAGGAGCCGGTATTACGCCCTTTAACCACTATATATTTGGTAGAAGAATGTGTAATAATAGGACGGTACAATCTCCTATAGTAACTGATACCTTTTCTGAAATCGATGTGTACCGGATACAAACACTATGGTGTCCGAGTCGGTACATGATACCAACCTGATGGATATAAATTTATGCTAAAGTTCAACCAAATTGAGAATTACAACAATTTCCGAACACCTGTTACTCCAATTTAAACAATAATTGATTACTTACTTTACTTTACTTTACTGCGGCTGGCTCCTTTTAGAGGATAAGCCGGCTCCATTGATATCCCGGATTAAACCTCTCCATGCCGGGCGGTTGGCAGCCATTTCGGAACATAAAGAGGGCCAATGACGCTCCCAGTGACGCGGACCATAAACATTGCGTAAACCTAGGAGTTCCAGGTCCGATTTGATTGTTGCAAGCCATGTCTTCAGTTGTCCACCTCGGCGGCGGCGCCAGTTTGCACATTGAACCGGGGTCATCACCTGCCGTACCATTTCGTCTTCGGGTTTGCGTAGTACGTGCCCGAACCATTGAAGTCGACGATGTTGGATCCAGACGGATAGTTGCATGATGTCACCGCATTGGTGACGAACAGATGCGTTCGACACTCGGTCCATCCATTTTGTCTTTGTGATGTACCTAAGGCACCAATGGTCGAATACTTCGAGCTTTTTGGAGTCCTCAGAACGTAATGGCCAAGTCTCACAGCCATACAGTAGCACAGGCCGAACAGTAGCCTGGTAGACTCGGATTTTTGTTTTGAGGCTGATTTCACTTCTTCTCCAAAGTGAGTTCTTCAATTGTAAGAAAGCAAGTCTGGCACGGTCGATGCGTGTTCGGACTTCATTCTTTGCTTGGCCAGTTGGAAGTATTTTTGAGCCAAGGTACGTAAAATCGTCGACTGTTTCGATTGGGCTGTCGTACACCGTGAGCTGCTCATCAGATGAAGATACACCGATGGCGAAGGCTTTCGTTTTGTCGGCATTGATTTCCAGACCAACGGCTGATGAAAACTGGGCCACTTGATCCAAAACGGCTTGCATGCTCCCAAAGCTGTCAGCAAGGAGAACAACATCGTCTGCGTAATCAACATCCGTCAGCCATAGGTTATTTGATACTTGAACGCCTCGGAACTCAGTTAGCGCGTTGCTCAGAATCCAGTCAACCGCATAATTGAACAATATGGGTGACAAGGGACATCCTTGTCGAACCCCTGTGTGCAGACTGAATTCATCCGATTCTTCTCCGTACACACGTACTCTGGCTTTGGTGGCTGCATAGTAGGCCTTGATCAGATTGACGAGTTTTATGGGCATACCGTCGAGCAGCATGATGTTCCATAGGGAGTCGCGATCAACAGAGTCAAAAGCAGCTCGAAAATCAATAAAACAAGCGACGGTTGGTTGTTGAAATTCGTTGCGATGTTCCAAAACTCGCCGTAATGTAAAGATCTGATCAACACAGCCTTTGCCTGGGCGGAATCCACCCTGATTGGGACGGGTACGGACATGCCGCTCTTTGCAGAAGCGGTTCAATAGAATCGACGCCAACAGCTTGGATGCGGTGTTGAGAAGACTGATACCACGGTAGTTTTCACACCTTGATCTATCACCCTTTTTGGGAAACGGTAACAGGATTGACATTCCGAAGTCTGACGGGCATGCTTCTTGTTCCCAGATAGAAGAGAACAGTCGATGGATTGATGGCAGTAGTGCGCCTATACAGGCCTTGTAGATCTCTGCAGGAATTCCATCTTCACCGGGGGATTTCTTGCTCTTCATGCGCTGGATGGTCATAGCGATCTCAACCTCGGTTGGGGAAGAGCAGTCCACATCGTAGCTGGGTGTAGATGTTGCAGGTGGTTGCGGTGGGGAGCGGCCACTGTATGGTCGGTTCAATAACTGCGAAAAATGTTCAACCCATCTTGCGATTTTGCCATTGACATCAGAAATCAAGTCTCCTGTTGCGCTGCGTAGAATAGTCTCTGCATTGCGCTTACCGGATGCTTTACGTATAAGACGGAAGAGACCCCCGAAATCACCGACGTTTGCAGCCGATTCCATGGCGGAAGCCATTTCATCCCAGTACTGCTTACGGTCAGCCCGAGCAGACCTCGTGGTTTCACGTCTCAGGTGGCGATAATTAGGCGCGTTATTCATCCGGGCATCTCTTGCTTTTTGTGACGCTCGCATCGTGCGTTCAGAGATCCAGTCTTTATGGTGACTTTTGATGGTTCCGAGCGTTTCAAGCGCAGCTTGCTGAGTAGAGAGTTTCAAGTTATTCCATTGATGCTCCACATTGGTTTTATCTACGGCATGAGTTCCACCGTCAGCGGCAGTCAACTTTGCAGTGATTGAGGCAGATAGTGCTGTACAACGGGATGGGTCCGTTAGGGCAGCAACATTCAGGCGTTTCGTAGGTTGACGGCGCCGTCGGGACTTGAGATGAAGCCTCAATTTGGCACGTACTAGAGTGTGGTCGGACCCTCCTCGGCTGCCAGTTTCAGCTCCTCGGTATGACCTGCAATCTTCGACAGAAGACATCCAACGCGACCGTACCAGAATGTAATCGATCTGATTGGCTGTGTGACCATCGTTTGAATACCAGGTGAGCAAATGCTTCCGAGGGTGTTGGAAACGCGTATTGGTAACGCACATATGGTTGACTTCTGCAAAGCTGATAAGTCGTGCTCCGTTCTCGCAGCGCTCACCTAGACCAAACTTTCCCAGTATGTGTCTGGTGGATGAGTCAGAAGGTCCTGTTCGTGCGTTCCAGTCACCAGCAACAAATAGTATGTCACCTCTGGAAATTCCGTTGATGGTCTCTTGCAATTGGTCGTAGAACTCATCTTTCACATCTGAATCAGCTGCGAGGGTTGGTGCGTAGACGGCTACGACTGTGATGTTAAAAGGTTTCCCTCTCAGTCGGACCGTTGCGATCCTCGGTGATACGGGATTCCAAGCCAGCATGGCTCTCTGCGCTGTAGGACCAAGTAAAATGGCTACACCGTGTTGTCCGGACCCGTCAACTGGTCCGCTGTGATGCATCAAGTATGTTGATTCTGCCGACGGTACTTTTATCTTCGTTGATCCCGTGCCGGGCAGTCGGACTTCAGACAGGCATGCAACTTCAATCTGGTAGTCATATAAAGATTTGGCCGTGATTGCTTGGCTGCCGATATCAAGCAATGTTCGAACATTCCAACACCCGAAATAAATAGGTGTTTTCGCGCTGATAAAACCAGATAGCTTTTCATTTGACACCCTGGCCTCTGGGGGAGCACAGGGCGCGTCGCTTGCCGGGGACGCCGTAGCATGAACGGTATTCATAGATTGTGACATTTTCATGGAGTTTCTTGGGAATTTCGTACAAGTGGTGTCCCCTCACCACTCGGCTTTTTGATCGAGGACGCACCTCTAGCCTTTGCACATCCAAGCGCAGTCTGCAAGGCAGCAGAAAATAGTATGGTTGCCGGTGGCTGTTGAGAGCTCATTCGCCATTCGGAAGTACGGGGTACTGTCCAGGAGTCCATGTAATCCTGTGGCTGTTGTCCCCTTTTGTGGCGGGGAACACACGCCGAGTCATGGTGCCGTCGTCGGGCTCATGTGGTATTTTATAGGAGATCCGATTGCCGGTCGGAAATCCACCACGCCCTGGTGACACCACCGCCATAGCCCCGTTAGCCCATGTACGATCGATCATCGAAACATGGTTGACACCGTCGTACCGCGTTGAGGAGGGGATGGTCTTTACGACGGATTCTTAGTTTATACTGACAAATGTATGTAATTAATGGGTCAGGTGTTTATATCAAGATCACAACCTTGATTACAGTTTTTAGTTCTAATGCTCCAACCAGCCACCACCACACTGTCATTATAGAACAGACACCACGCAACCTGTGGAAGTGGTATTGAAATGAACATTTATAACATTAAACGATCATTGATTTCGCAGGCTCCAAAAACAGTTTAATCCAATTTGCCATTTTTATGTAAACATCAATACTATTATATGCAAACAATTGTCAGAATATAGGAAGCCTTGCATAATTTTAAAGCAATTCATCCCGTAAACAGAAATCTATTATCGTTTTAGACTAGTGCTGGGAGGGTGAACATTTTCCAAAAATGTCCAGGACCGTTTGTAAAACCGTTATTCCTAATCACAGGCATTTCCAGGTTTCCTTCCACAACAAAAAGCCTAATTTGAAACTTAATTTCTACGCAGACAATTTAACAAATAAGTGTACATTAATTGAATATAACATTTTGAATCGATTGTGGTTTTGTGCGTATGCCTCTGTGGGTGCCCTTCCTGCTTCCTTTACCTTGTATGATGACCACATTTAAATCAATCTAATCCCATTTACCATATAGTACCATATACTAAAATTTAATTCGTTTCGAGGACAATAATATGACATTCAGATAACTAATTTGTGTAATACCGCTTTACAATAACGTCATGCTTTAATACAAACAGTAGCTGGCAACTAAGACCACTGATAAAGACCACGTACTCACCCATTCTCGGCGCATGCGTGACAAAATCTGAACTACCACTATTGGCCAATCTGCAACGAGTATATATGATATCTTGGAAGAACTACCGAGATTGCCTCAAGTGCCACAATGAAATAAAGACAACCACAGAAACAGTAATGTGCGGTCCCTGAGTATGCTCGAAAGTAAGGATGAAAGCTGAAAAAATACAATTTGTATTAGAAGCGCAACTGAAAGATAATTGTGATACTGAGCAACTAACTTAATTATAATAATAAAACAAAGATTCAAAGCATGATCAACTTTTAAATATAGCTTAAAAATTTGTGACGAATATCGTCTAATTTTCTCACATTCATCAACCAAATATATAGTGGCTATAAGGCACAATACTAGCTCCCTCTGATGAGTCGCCTGTAAGCACGAAACGAATGCACACGATATTAGACGTTACTTTCACATTGTTTTTTTGTTTTAATCTTCTGTTTATATTTGATCTAATATGTTACTAAGTGCCCAACAACTAATACACAATTGAATATTATTCCTATTTGATTTAACCAGTCGCACAAAATTTAAAAACTGAGGCCAGTCGCTCGGACTGACGTGTTTCGACCTGTCATGTATACCATTAGACTGAATACTGAAAAATAAAAATTAAATCGAATTGCTTATTTAAGGTGTGAAAATCAGATATGTGTCTATCATCCAACAGTTATATCTAATATTGTATGTACTCACTGCATAAAAATGTAAGTTTGTAAGTTTACTTCAAAACTGCCATTAGTATCATTCGCCAAAAATAAAAAAATCACCAATTCTAAAAGTAAAAATATTATTTTAAATCATTCTAATTCAACAACAATAACCCGATAATTATAAGTCAACATTAGCAAAATAAATAATGAACGATGTGAAAAATACGCAAAAATCAAAGTCTACTTTACAAATCTATAGAGGAATGTTATTTAAGGGAAACCCCGAAACGACTATCAAATGATGCAGGCGAATCAGACAGAACAAGAAAATGGAGAAGCTGTCTTAACGATGAAGCCATTTTAAGTTAATACTAATATTCCCTATAAAACATTTTAAATATAAGTCTATAAAGATTGTTGCGTTCGTGTGTGCGAAAATAGAAACAAGATAAAACTTCTTTTTTGCAATTTAAATTGTGGCGAATTTTATATCCGGGGAAAGAGACGGTTTAGATATCTCGACAGATAGATTTGTTGGGCTACTTTAAAAAAATCAACACAATACTACAGTTAAAGTTTTATATATCGTACAGAAAAATCAATCTCAGTTCAAAAATATTGACTAACTCATTTATGTCAATCCGATTAGGGACATGGAAGTCTGTTACAGAAGAATTTAGGTTTAATTATCCAGCGATAATGGTTAAATCGGTTTGATTAGAACAAACCGCGGGACGATACACACCATCCTAACACACTAAACAGACTATTCCTTAGTTTAAAACTGAAGAATTGTTATCACCAACTATGCAATCAATAATTTAATAATTGTAAAACAAACAAGACAACAGCTAATTAAGCACAACATACTCGTTCGAATGTTGCGCAAAAATAAATGTCAATATCAAAAGCCGACTAAAATTCACTTGAGCGGTCAATTTGCAACTCATGAACAAGTTCATTCGTACTGTTAAGTATTCTGAAAATACATCTGTATATTTAACCAAATTAAGCGAACTAACAATTATATTAAATTGTCTTTCAAAACATCATATATATATATATATATATATATATATATATATATATATATATATATACTCATATATATATATATATATATATATATATATATATATATATATATATATATATATATTCATAAAAAATGAATAGGAACGCAAAATGAACAAGTGAAAAATATGAAACACATCTAAAGGTATAAAACAGTAACTTTTAAAATTATCACACTGACACGAAGCCCGAAAACCTTTTTCAAAAAATGACAAACGGTATACGAAACATTCCATAAAGGGAAAAAATGTGTATGAGCCAAAATTTTCAAAAAAGAGAAGATACTATTGTATATATGTATGTATGTATAAATATGATGCAATTAAGGTTCAGGTATACCATTAAATTTAGAATAGTTTAAATGAAGCGTAAGTGAGCTTACAATACTATGCATTTTCCTTTATAAATCGGCAAATTGAATCGAAAATCAAGGAATATCACAAGTAACACTAGAAGCAATCAACGAAATTCAAGAGCCAGACGCCGGAGGGTACGTATTTTGTAGGCCAACTTTGCGGCTAAGATAATTTACATATAGTGTATTGCCAATAAGAATACAGAAAATAAATTATGCAAATAAAAAAGTAATATTATGCTTTTGAAAGGTCGGTAAATGCGCCGACCCCTGAATAAATACTCAATGCCAACGATTATGATGATAATGTTAAGGATGATAAAATTTGCAGTATAGTTATTCACATCATCTATAAAGTATATCATACTGCCTCCATTATCCATAATAAATAACCAAACACTTTAAGAATCTACCTTAAGTATACCACTATTATTCCATCTGCAAGCGTAAAATGCATATTTGTCACTTGCAGATTGGCATTTTCACACATGCTGGCATAATTGTGTGCACTGTACTGAAATCGACCAAATTTATAAACGCCCTGCTCATTTTTTCCACGTCGCAATCGAGAAATAGCAAAAAATATATGTTAGGACCAGTGCACGGAAACATATAAGTATATCATACCTATTTATAATTAATCAATTACATTTTATAAAATAGCCTAAAATCATCACAGAATTCAGTAGGCTAATTCGTATTTTGGAAATTGCAGACATCATTTGGTATAAATCACATATAATTTTTTTTAAACGGCACATAATTAACCAAGTTTTCCAAACGAATTAGACACGATTTTACAGGAAATCTTCAGCTACTCAAGCATATTAATGTCTATTCTGAACGACACATATGGAAAGTATTCAGCACCACCCGTTAGTGCAGCAACCGCTGATGAATCCATGTCCTAAAAATCAGAAAAATAGAAACAGAAAAGTGAAACAATAAGATTTTATATATATATATATATATATATACATATATATATGCCAGTTTTATTTGTGAGATTTACGAGAGGTAGCACCCAGTTACAATGAGAATACTTATCTGGATAACACACAGAAGTGAAGCAAACTAAACCTCTACACAACAGCAATATGGCCAAGTCAGCTCTCAGGCAAGGCAAAAAAGCTTCCTTGCAGTTTTCATTTTATCACGTCATAAATAAAACCAAACCACGCAACTATCTCTGCCCAACTAAAAAGGAATGTTACGAAGATGATTCTTCAATAAATCTGCAAAAAGATAGCCACTGAGCTAGACTCGATGACATCGCACATAGCGTTTAACCTAGAATCACGATGCACCCGCAGACCACATTCTAACAGAGGATTTGGCCCTAAACTACCCAATTGTGATGTAACTAACTTTAACTGGTTCTGCTATTCCAAAATATGTTAACCTTGCTTCTTACGCCATTCTGGCTTTGAGTGAGAGATTAGTGCTCTACTGAGAAACCGAATTGGGGACATGTGCAAAACGTGACCGATCCAATGTATTTGATGGAGCCTTGTTTGCTTTTCTTGCAAGGAGCATTTGTTGGCCGATTCTGAAATACGTATACGAATGTCAGTGTTGGTTATTCTTTGTTGTTAACCTTGATGTGCTAAGCATTTCAAAAAATTATGGTCGAATGCCTCTAAACGTCCCACTAACGTATAATAAACTGCGCGTATAGATGCATTATAAACACGACCTTGAAGACAGAGTGAAATACTCCGTTTCTCCATAAATTATCATTAATTTAATTTAATATTTCTACGTTTAGCATAAACGAATAGATGTCAAAATTCATAGCCTTTTGTAGGCAAAGAAGCGGTTCCAATACGTGTTGTTTCGAAACAAGTCACCATATTCTGGTGGCAATTGGATCATAGATAGTAGACGCCATTAGTTTCATATTGATTATTTCACACTATTCATTATTCATTGAATGTTAGTAAGGCATCATTTCATATAATATATTATCTGCGCTTTTGTAATAGAATATTGCCAGTACATTTGCATGCTCATTAAGTCGTATATTATTATTGTATCCATGCGCTACCGCTATTACTAAGCTTTCCATTATTTATTACTGCAGTGCATTTGGTATTAACCGTTTTCTACCTTGTATGTATATTATAGACAATATAAGTTTCGTTTCCTACTTGTCCATTATTTTCAGTGTTATCCATTCTGTTAGATTTATCATAGAAAAAAATAATACGAAATACATATGTCCCCATAACAACTACCGTCTGAACGAGATTTTTACACATTAAACAAAGCATAGTAAACCCCTCTGGACGAGAGACTGCGTATTCACATACATATATTGCACAAATTTGTCACAGCCGTAAGGCGGCATCAGGGGTACTTTCCGACAGTGTCAATATACTTATGGCTAAAACCATAAATAGCCTCTGGTATTTGAAGTCCAGCTCCTGAAACGCACGTGACGTTATGGCTTGCAATAACTGAAGTTGGAAAACGATTTCTGATGCATTTGTAAAATACCAGTAATTTATGGTAAATGATGCTAGTCCATCATAGAGAAATGAAGCTGAAAATAAACCAACAAGGAGCTTGTGCTCACCAGCATTGGTTGTCAGGCTAAGAGCAGGATGTCTGTGAATCAAAATCATCCAACTGCACTGGGAATAAGCGATCGGATTCACTTCTGGCCCATGAACAATAAAAAAACAAATCATAATGATTCCATACTACATCGGCAGACTCGTCGTAAAGACCATTCCCTCCTCAACGTGGTACGACGGTGTCAACCATGTTTCGATGGCCGATCGTACATGGGCTAACGGGGCCATGGCGGTGGTGTCACCAGGGCGTGGTGGATTTCCGACCGGCAATCGGATCTCCTATAAAATACCACATGAGCCCGACCACAGCACCATGACTCGGCGTTTGTTCCCCGCCACAAAAGGGTTCAACAGCCACAGGATTACATGGACTCCTGGACAGTAACCCGTACTTCCGAATGGCGAATGAGCTCTCAACAGCCACCGGCAACCATACTATTTTCTGCTGCCTTGCAGACTGCGCTTGGATGTGCAAAGGCTAGAGATGTGTCCTCGATCAAAAAGCCGAGTGGTGAGGGGACACCACTTGTACCAAATTCCCAAGAAACTCCATGAAAACTCCATGAAAATGTCACAATCTATGAATACCGTTCATGCTACGGCGTCCCTGGCAAGCGACGCGCTCTGTGCTCCCCCACAGGCTAGGGTGTCAAGTGAAAAGCTATCTGGTTTTATCAGCGTGAAAACACCTATATATTTCGGGTGTTGGAATGTTCGAACACTGCTTGATATCGGCAGCCAAGCAATCACGGCCAAATCTTTATATGACTACCAGATTGAAGTTGCATGCCTGTCTGAAGTCCGACTGCCCGGCACAGGATCAACGTACTTGATGCATCACAGCGGACCAGTTGACGGGTCCGGACAACACGGTGTAGCCATTCTACTTGGTCCTACGGCGCAGAGAGCCATGCTGGCTTGGAATCCTGTATCACCGAGGATCGCAACGGTACGACTGAGAGGGAAACCTTTCAACATCACAGTGGTAGCCGTCTACGCACCAACCCTCGCAGCTGATTCAGATTTGAAAGATGAGTTCTACGACCAACTCCAAGAGACTATCAACGGAATTTACAGAGGCGATATACTGTTTGTCGCTGGTGACTGGAACGCACGAACAGGACCTTCTGACTCATCCACTAGACACATAATGGGGAAAGTTTGGTCTAGGTGAACGCTGCGAGAACGGAGCACGACTTATCAGCTTTGCAGATGTCAACCATATGTGCGTTACCAATACGCGTTTCCAACACCCTCGGAAGCATTTGCTCACCTGGTATTCAAACGATGGTCACACAGCCAATCAGATCGACTACATTCTGGTACGGTCGCGTTGGATGTCTTCTGTCGAAGATTGCAGGTCATAACGAGGAGCTGGAACTGGCAACCGAGGAGGGTCCGAACCACACTCTAGTACGTGCCAAATTGAGGCTTTATCTCAAGTCCCGACGGCGCCGTCAACCTACGAGACGCTTGAATGGTGCAACCCTAACGGACCCATCCCGTTGTACAGCACTATCTGCCTCAATCACTGCAAAGTTGACTTCCGCTGACGATGGAATTCATGCCGTAGATAAAACCAATGTGGAGCATCAATGGAATAACTTGAAACTCTCTACTCAGCAAGCTGCGCTAGAAACTCTCGGAACCATCAAAAGTCACCATAAAGACTGGATCTCTGAACGCACGATACGGGCGTCACAAAAAGCAAGAGATGCCCGGATGAATAACGCGCCTAATTATCGCCACCTGAGAAGTGAAACCACGAGGTCTGCTCGAGCTGACCGTAAGCAGTACTGGGATGAAATGGCTTCCGCCATGGAATCGGCTGCAAACGTCGATGACTTCGGGGGTCTCTTCCGTCTTTTACGTAAAGCATCTGGTAAGCGCAATGCAGAGATAATTCTACGCAGCGCACCAGGAGACTTGATTTCTGAAGTCAATGGCAAAATCGCAAGATGGGTTGAACATTTTTCGCAGTTATTGAACCGACCATACAGTGGCCGCTCCCCACCGCAAACACCTACAACATCTACACCCAGCTACGACGTGGACTGCTCTTCCCCAACTGAGGCTGAGATTGCTACGACCATCCAGCGCATGAAGAACAAGAAATCCCCAGGTGAAGATGGAATACCTGCGGAGATCTACAAGGCCTGTATAGACACACTACTGCCATCAATCCCTCGACTGTTCTCTTCTATCTGGGAACAGGAAGCATGCCCGTCAGACTTCGGAATGTCAATCCTGCTACCGTTTCCCAAAAAGGGTGATAGATCAAGGTGCGAAAACTACCGTGGTGTCAGTCTTCTCAACACCGCATCCTAGCTGTTGGCGTCGATTCTATTGAACCGCTTCTGTAATGAGCGGCATGCCCGTACCCGTCCCAATCAGGGTGGGTTCCTTCCAGGCAAAGGCTGTGTTGATCAGATCTTTACATTACGGCGAGTTTTGGAACATCGCAACGAATTTCAACAACCAACCGTCGCTTGTTTCATTGATTTCCGAGCAGCTTTTGACTCTGTTGATCGCGACTCCCCATGGAATATCATGCTGCTCGACGGAATGCCCATAAAACTCGTCAATCTGATCAAGGCCTACTATGCAGCTACCAAAGCCAGAGTACGTGTTTACGGAGAAGAATCGGATGAATTCCGTCTGCGCACTGGGGTTCGACAAGGATGTCCCTTGTCACCCATATTGTTCAATTATGCGGTTGACTGGATTCTAAGCAGCGCGCTAACTGGGTTCCGAGGCGTTCAAGTATCAAATAACCTATGGCTGACGGATGTTGATTACACAGACGATGTTGTTCCCCTTGCTGACAGCTTTGGGAGCATGCAAACCGTTTTGGATCAAGTGGCCCAGTTTTCATCAGCCGTTGGTCTGGAAATCAATACCGACAAAACGAAAGCCTTCGCCATCGGTGTATCTTCATCTGATGAGCAGCTCACGGTGTACGGCAGCCCAATCGAAACAGTCGACGATTTTACGTACCTTGGCTCAAAAATACTTCCAACTGGTGAAGCAAAGAATGAAGTCCGAACACGCATCGACCGTGCCAGACTTGCTTTCTTACAATTGAAGAACTCACTTTGGAGAAGAAGTGAAATCAGCCTCAAAACGAAAATCCGAGTCTGCCAGACTACTGTTCGCCCTGTGCTACTGTATGGCTGTGAGACTTGGCCATTACGTTCTGAGGACTCCAAAAAGCTCGAAGTATTCGACCATTGGTGCCTTGGGTACATCACAAAGACAAAATGGATGGACCGAGTGTCGAACGCATCTGTTCGTCACCAATGCGGTGACATCATGCAACTATCCGTCTGGATCCAACATCGTCGACTTCAATGGTTCGGGCACGTACTACGCAAACCCGAAGACGAACTGGTACGGCAGGTGATGAACCCAGGTCAATGTGCAAACTGGCGCCGCCGCCGAGGTGGGCAACTGAAGACATGGCTTGCAACAATCAAATCGGACATGGAACTCCTAGGTTTACGCAATGTTTATGGTCCGCGTCACTGGGAGCTTCATTGGCCCTCTTTATGTGCCGAAATGGCTGCCAACCGCCCGGCATGGAGAGGCTTAATTCGGGATATCAATGGAGCCGGCTTATCCTCTAAAAGGAGTCAGCCGCAGTAAAGTAAGTCACCGAAAATCATTATTTTGATAAGGCGGAAGAAGCTTTTGATGTAATGACAGAGAGCAAAGCAATAAATATTGGTGCTTTCCTAGACCAATTAGCTGCATTTTATTTTGTATCGCGCGAAGGTTCATAAAAATAAAAAACTGAAAATCCGACTGGTTGTCACTCGCTTAATCAAATGAAAACCCCGATATATATATATATATATATATATATATATATATATATATATACACATATATATATATATATATATATATATCCGGGTTTTCATTTGATTAAACAATGTGTTTCTTTCAGTCTGATTTTCAGTTTTCTATTTTCTCTTGGTGGTTTATTGCGTGATGATTTACGAGTTCATCTATGCAAGTGCTTGTGTACGTGTAAGAGGTCAATCGCATTGTATTTCAAATGATGATTGATGATTGACGAGAAAATAGGCAAGAAACAGTTGTTCGGCGAAGCAAGGAATTACTACGGGCTTGGCAGGAAACAGCAGCTGTACAGTTTTTACGATACACGCTCACAGGACAATGCAACTCAAAATAAACAAATGCAAAAACATATGCGCGAGAAACAGATATGCACACTTTCGTCGAACGGACGGCATACTAAGCCTAAATAAGCAACTAATTGATACTAAAACAATGAACACGTGTCATACATATAGAAAACGAGTAACAGAAAGGTACACATTTTATAGTTCGCAAATACAGGTCTCAGACCAACCAAAGCTGCGATATAACACAACATCAACAAACTTTCATTTATTAATTTCATGGTATTATCAACATGTCATTTAATTTTTTGAGCAGTTAGGCTATTGCGATATAGTTTTTCTATGATCTTAATTATTAATCAATCAATTAAATATTGATTCAATTGATCCATGCGCGGGTGGTTTTCTTCCTACTTTATATACATATATATATATATATATATATATATATATATATATATATTCTGAAATGGACAAATAGCTATTTTTAGGTAACCAATAAAAATGTTTGACGTCAAGAATAATATGATGTGATCCATGTGAAAGGACACTTTTTTGTGAATTATTTTTTTAAGTTCCTGTAAATAAATATTCATATGTATTGCGTAGTATATCTTCTTATATCCCAACGAGGCGACATTATCAGGTAGATACTAGGATTAATGTGTATAGAGATAACAGGATTCTGCTCAAAATGGAGTTGCCTGGTCGATAAGATAATTTATTTGAGGAACGATGGAATTACAAATTCCTTACTGACCGATATGGAAAACTGCTTTTTAACCTGTCTCCAATTTTTTATGAATATATGATCCCCTATATAATGTGCATAGAGGTCTAGAAAGTGTCGTTTCTGTGCGCTACCGATTAGGTATTTTCATCTAAGCAATTATTTTTAAAATCCTATTTTTAGAATCTTTTTCGCATGGTACTTGGAAAGCAAGTCATTATTTTCAAGCAAGAAATTCGTGTTGCCAAATATATACAAAATACGGAAAAGCAACGAAATATCTTACCTCTTTAACGTCACCTCCCGAATTGTCAAGATGCCTATACATTTGATTAAGTACATCTCTAAGGCGCTTTAATGATTTCTTATTTGGTTGTAGCAAAATCGATGAGAAGTCTACCGGTAATCCATATCTACAAAAGAACAAAGGAGAAAATATTGTTTAACTATATGTTCTTCTTAATTTAAAATAAAGCGGACTAGTGATTGATCTTAAAAAAGTACCATCGTAAAGATCTGCTAGGGAAGAAAGATTTAAAATATGAGAAGTTGAATAATAACTGTAATTATAGGCGTAACAGAATATACATTTAAAACAAAATATAAGCAGGAACTATCGCGGAACTATTCTTTAAATCAAGTTGGCGAGCTTGAAGTAAACACCCATCCCATTGTATTTAACCATTCGTCGAACAACAACAAAACTACCGCCAGTCGCAGCGCACTGTTATTCGACGACTGGTTAATTACAATGAGATTGGTGTTTACATCAAGCTCGAAAACTTGATTTAAAAAATTGTTACTACCACTCGCGCAATCAACTATGATTTAATCGTGGAACTAGTCAACTCATTTATAGAAAAACTCGAATTTGAATAAATTCATATGACTATTAGTCAAAGGGCAACTGAACCCCCTACTCCCGGATCTAAGGATTATATTGCTGGCTTTGTACATCTGGAGAAAGTATTATTGTAAAAAGAATATGGTTTACATAATCAGAAAGGAAAACGAACTTGATCCTAAAGAGTAAATTCTCTTAATTTTTTTCTGAAACGAAATTTACTTGAAGTTACATTGCAATAAAGCGTATACGAGCATCTTTAAAGCAGTCAAATAAAAACAAACAATGAAGGACCATGTAAAAGTGCATTTTACTGTGGACATCCACAACAAAATATGTCGAACAACACCTAGAAATGGAATTCCGGATGACATGTGAAAGTATGCACATAATATCTGAGCTAATTAAAGGAAAAGTTTCGTCAGTTACACGAAAGTACATGCATTATTTGTAGAGCACGACAAAAAAATTAACTGAAAGGATAACACCACAATTCGTATAATTAGACCATTAATACGATTGATACATTTTTATTTATTTAAACGTAACTTTATTATAAATCAAGAATATACAACAACGTTAAAAAAGGTAAGTTTATTGTATCCATGTTTCAATTCGTCTGAAATATCTGGTATTTACTTGCCTGGCCTCTCTTATGAAAACAAAATGTTTTCATCCACTGCCTTCATTTTTAGTCCGGATATTTTGGCTGAGAATTAATCAGCCACATGACTAATTCTACGTGTACACTCATCTAAATGAAACTAAAGTAATTAGTGTCAATTCTCTTTTACACACATCAGACCTTCATTATTCAACTTGCTATCTTAAATAAAATATTTACAAATAACATCGAGATAATGAATAGAGAAATATAATATGAATACACCGGTCACAAATTTTTTGAAATTTTCTACTGAAAGAAGGATTATGGTAACAATATAGAGGTGTATTTTACATGTAATGATTTAGTTAAAAGTTGTGCATTCCATATAGAACCTAAGTTAATAGATACAGAAAGATAACAGATAATAATGAATGACACTGTA